>JAXIVD010002988.1:20000-51161 GCA_036785275.1 Cancer borealis
CTAAAAGCCTTGCCACACTCTTGAGAAAAACATTATTAAGATTAATATCTAACAGTAAATTGTCCTCCCGGATACAGCTGCCGAGAGGACCAGCAAAAGACTGTCTTTCGGTTGTGGTTTGACGAAGGATGCATGTGGAGTTGCCTCTCAAACAAGGACGACGGCCAGAAGGATCCAGTGACTCTCAAACAATATTTGTGGCGTGAGTGTATTTTGGTCGTTTTCCATCAGTTCCCTCACGTATAGTTAGGTAGGATAGAATAGGAATATTTGTGTTAAGGTATATGTTTATGTTTGTGTCGCTAAGGGTGGATAAGCATTTGTAAGAGCACCACCACGGATATAGCGAGTACTTTATTTATTTATTCATCATTAAAGTTGTCCATTATTTTACTATACTCGTTTTCTGTTCGTATCTCAACCTCGGTGGTGGAGGGCCAAGTGGTAGTAGTAGCAATAGTGTCGATACCCAAGTGGTGTCGTGGTGGCAGCATAGAAAGTAGATAGAAAGTAGTAGATAAGAAGGGTAGAGTTAATACCGAAACGGTACAGTGATGACAGCAGTGTCAATAGAAAGTAATATTTACCGAAACGGTACAGTGGCAGTAACACTGACCCTCGGTACACATGTAAGTGTTTTCAGATTGAAATTCCAATATTCCTGGGAAATTATTGCAAATTTGGTTTTTATTGGTGTCAGGATTTAATAATTGTCGCCCACCGATGACGTATATTGACTAATTTGTTTTTGTTGCTCATAAACATATTCTTCACATCACTCTGAGGTGTTTGCTTTTTGTTTGAGGTTTCTATGATGATTTTAAGTATTCTATTTAAATAAAACAAACAAAAAATCGCCTCAGGACATATTTGCGAAAGACCCTATTTCGAGTGTACAGTCACGTATGGTGTATTCTATGGTATTGCATATCAATGTAGACTACATGGGCTATGCATGCAAGTGTTTTCAGATTGAAATTCCAATATTCCTGGAAATTATTGCAAATTTTGTGTTTTTCTTGGTTTCTTAGGATTTAATAATTGTCGCCCACTGATGACGTACGTTGACTAATTTGTTTTTGTTGCTCATAAACATATTCTCTACATCACTCTGAAGTGTTTGCTTTTTATTTGAGGTTCCTTTCTTATTTCCAAGTATTTTATTTGATTTTTCTAAAAATCTGCCGTAGGGCCTGTTTGCAAAAGGTCAGCTTTCGAGTGTCCAGTCAAGTATGGTAGGGGGCAAATCCTGACTGTCACCTCCAGGTCATCTGACCTAGGTGCCCCCTGGGTAATGCTGACGACAGCGGTGGACTGTGACAGGCCTAGCAAGCCGACAGTCATCAACAAAATGCTCGCGAAACTCATGGATCAAGTATGGTGTAGTCTATGGTGTGATCAATTCAATAACTAAACTATACGACATGGTTTTGTGTGAGCGCCTCTACCACTGGTTCACAACTTACAGGGAGCAGGATGGTGCGCAGAAGCAGAGAGGATGTTTGGAGCATGTTGTAATCTTAAGACTCCTAACAGATATAGCACAGAGAAAGAAAATTAAACTATTTGTAACCTTCATAGATTTTTCCAAGGCATATGATTTCGTTCCTTGTCATAAAATGTTTGAGGTGTTGAAGCAAGCAGGGTGTGGCAGGGTAATGCTGGCGGCATTGATGGCAATGTACAGCGTCACGGAGAGTATCATGGGCTCCGCAGTGGTCACGGCCACTCAAGGTGTAAGCCAAGGATTGTCAACCTCATGTTTTTTGTTTATTATATTTGTTAATGAATTGATAAAAAAGACTTTAAAATGTATGTCAACCTGAACTCTTTTTGCAATGGCTACACATACTAATGTTAATGGACGACACTTTTATTGTCATCGACACGGACTGGTATTTTGAATAAACTAAATATATAAAGAACATTTTGTCAAGAGTATGGTATGAAAGTGAATGTTGGAAAGTCTAAATTTTTTGTTATAAATGGTGAAGCAGGTGATAGGGAAACGTTGTATGTGGATGACCTTGTGGTGGAGTACTGTGACAGTTATGCGTATCTAGGTTCCCCCTTTACATGTGATGGCTCGGTTTCATCAGCCGTGAAAGAGCATGCCAAGGCGAAGATCTCTCAAGTATTGAATTTGTTTCCTTTATAGGGAAAAACAATAACGTTCCGTTCATTGTTAAACGTCGAGTGTTTAACACAGCTCTCACGTCATCACTGTTGTACGGATGTGAATCATGGTTCGGTGCTGACACCAAATCAGTGATCAAACTGTACTACTGGGCTATGAAAGTATTGTTAGGGGAGAGAAAGAATACCTCCAATCTTGTCTGTTATGCTGAACTTGGTTACCCAACCTTGTCAGACCTCTTAAAATACAAACACAAATTTTTTCACAAGTTATGGCAATAAAGGTCTGGCATGAACGATGATCCACTTACAGTTATAAATACAATGAATACACCTGTCGCCAAGATTGTCAAAAGATACACTCGGGATGACGTCTCGGGCATGTCATTATTAATAAGGAATGTACATAGGACTATTTTGTCATCAGATACATCTAGATGTAATGTTTATAAGGATATAAATCCAACGATGAAAGTGAATGATGTATATAAAGTGATATACAATTAAATATCTACACAGAATCTCGTTCACGAGGTTCAGGGTTTCAGGACATTCACTGGCTATCAAGACAGGACGTTGGAATAGACGGTGGCGGGGCCACCTCCCTGTGGAGGAACGGGTTTGTGTGTGGAGCTCAGACCAGACAGAGAGGCATGTCATGGAAAACTGTCCTGTAACTAGGCACTTAAGAGATGGTTATTTATTTAACACTTTGGATGATCTATTTTGTAAATTTAGTAATGATGTTGTGTCCAAGATTGTTGTATCATATATATTATATACAGGTTGAACCTCCCCAATTCAGAAACCTCGGGACCTGAGGCTTTCCTGATTATAGAAAATTCCGAACCACAGGTCATTAAATAAACACCATGCTGAAAGAAAACAAGTTTAATTTTACGATATTACTTCGCTGAAGCTTAAACCACTGTATGAGGAGAGCACTGTCTAAATCACTGCTTTTCCCCTCCTTTAGTGTTTTACGAACCCCCATGATCTTCTTACTGTCTGATTCACTGTAAAACTTTAAAATTTGGTCTTTCTGTTTCTTAATGTCATATACAGTTGATATGCCAATGTTGTACTCTTGGCATACAGTCCGCATCGAGTAACCTTTATCCAGCTTCCTCAAAAGGTCCATCTTCTGTTGTATTGACAGTGTCATGTGTTTGCGCTTTTTCTTAGCTTCACTAACAACACTATCACTTCCTGGTCGCTTGGGAGCCATATTTAGGGGCAAATATTACAGAGATATTATGGAAAAACAGTGTAAACACGCGATGGGTGAAGCTCCGCACGCGTCCCAGCGGCAGCCCCGCAAATTAAAATTATCCCGCCAAATTCAAAATTCAAATTATTCCGAAAATTTATTCTGAAAATTCATTCCGAATTACAGAATTTCGGATTAGGGAGGTTTAACCTGTATATATATTGTTAACATTAGTTTTAAGTTAGTTTTAGTTTAGTTTCATTGTTCTAGCCGAGTGAGTGTGTGTGTAGGCAAGGGAATTTTCCATCTCCCCCTCTAGAAAAAGGTATTCCCATGAGTCACATTCCAGCCAGGGTAGCGTCAGGTCAAGGCTGTCGTGCGCGCTCCAATCAGGAGGCTACGTGAGTGTGACGTCACCACCCAGATCATTCTGGCCAATCACGGTCGCATATTCCACCTGGAGTCGACCCTTCCTGACTGCGGCTGGACCCGCACCCCTTGCCTCTTGCATCACTTCTTTCGCTACCTTCACATCGATAGGTCGCTCTCATCACACTCTCAAGGCAGGCTAAGGTCATAGAGTCACTTTGTTTCTTGTATCTACATCAAGTCGTGTGTGTTCAATATATCATCTAAATCAAGCCATGTGTGTTTCAACAAGACCTCCAAAGCAGCATCACCTCGACCCTTCAAAAACTCAATTCTAATACACACGTGACCAACTCCAATACACGCGGTGACCAAATCTAAAACACTGGTGACCTGGTGGTGACAAACCATTTTTTTAATACATTGTTCATGATATATTGCGGTCGTATGCTTAGTTTTGTAGATGTTAAGGTTTGTTTCGGAGTAATAATTAATATTATGGACTACAACTAGCTGACAATATGTAATTGATGCTATACTTGTATAACTATCTTTAATCTCAATTTGTAAATAAATGTATTTTCTTCGTAGTCAATAAACTATCTATCTATCTATCTATCTGTGTGTGTGTGTGTGTGTGTGTGTGTGTGTGTGTGTGTGTGTGTGTGTGTGTGTGTGTGTGTGTGTGTGTGTGTGTGTGTGTGTGTGTGTGTGTGTGTGTGTATTTACCTAGTTTACCTAGTTGTAGTATACAGGGCTTGAGCTAAACTCGTGTGGTCCTGTCTCCGTATCTACATTGATCCAAATTTTCTTTCAGTTTGCAAACTATTCATTTCAATAACTTCTTTCAAATTGTTCCATGTGTCTATACTTCTATGTGGAAAGCTAAATTTCTTTGAGTTATTCAAGCATCTTCCTTTTTTTAATTTCCTCTTGTGTAATTCATTGATATGTGTGCGTGTGTGTGCGTGCGTGCGTGCGTGCGTGTGTGCGTGTGTGTGTGTGTGTGTGTGTGTGTGTGTGTGTGTGTGTGTGTGCGTGTGTGTGTGCGTGTGTGTGTGTGTGTGTGTGTGTGTGTGTGTGTATTTAACTATTTACCTAATTGTAGTATACAGAGCCTGAGCTAAACTCGTGTGGTCCTGTCTCCGTATCTACATTGATCCAAATTTTCCTTCAGTTTGTGCACACTATTCACTTCAATAACTTCTTTCAAACTATTCCATGTGTCTATACTTCTATGTGGAAAGCTATATTTCTTTGTTATTCAAGCATTTTCCCTTTTTTAATTTCTTCTTGTGGCCTCTTGTATAAGCAGCTTCTTCCTTTGATCGTATATTCATATCTGTTTTATCCATTCCCTTTAACAGTTTGTATACTGCTATCAGGTCACCTCTTTCCCTTCTTTCCTCAAGTGTTGGCAAATTCATTTCTTCCAGCCTCTCCTCATACGTCCTCCCTTCTAACTTTGGAACCATTTTCGTTGCCATTCATTGTATTATTTCAATTTTCTTTATATGTTTTTTCTTATGTGAAGACCATACAATTGCAGCATATTCCATTTTTGGTTTAATCATTGTAGTGATAACCTTCTTTATCATTTCTTTATCCATATAGTGAAAGGCCACTCTTATATTTCTTAGCATATTGTATGTTTCTCCAAATATCTTATTTATGTGCTTCTCTGGAGATAGATTATCCTGCATTACTATTCTCAAGTCTTTCTCTTGATCTACTGTTGTTATAATGCTGTTTCCCATTTTATATGTCCATGGAGGCCTCTTTGAGCTTTTTCCTATTTCCATTACATGACATTTGCTTGCATTAAAATCCATCTCCCATCTTTCACTCTACTCTTGGATCTTGTTTAGATCTTCTTGTAGCTTTTTGCAATCCTTTTGACTATTCACTTTTCTTAACAGTTTAGCATCATCAGCGAAAAGGCTTATGTAGCCTTATGTAGGTTTATGTTTTTGATATATTGACATATATCAAAAACATCAGTGGTGCTAAGACAGAGCATTGTGGAACCCCGCTCGTGACTTTCCTCCACTCTGATTTTGTGTCCCTTATGACTGTTCTCATCTCTCTTCCTCTCAGGTAATCCTCTATCCAGTTTAAAATATTTCCTTTCAGTCCTCCAATGTTCTCAAGTTTCCATAGTAACCTTCTATGTGGTACCTTATCAAATGCTTTCTTTAGGTCCAAATATATACAGTTCGTCCATCCTTCTCTTTCTTGTGTTACATCAATCACCCTTGAGCAAAAACTCAATAGGTTTATTGCACATGACTTTCCTTCTCTAAATCCAAATTGTCTGTCCGTTATTCTCTTTTCTTTCTCTAAGTACCTAGTCCATTGCTTTTTTATGATCTTACAGACCTTACAAATTATGCTGGTCAGCGACATTGGTCAATAGTTCAAAGGTTCCTCTTTGTTACCACTTTTGTATATTGGTATTATTTCTGCTCTTTTTCACTCATTTGGCACTTTTCCTTACTTTACTGAACTCTCTATTATGTCACAAATTGTTTAATAAGTTGTTCTCGACATTCTTTTAATAAATGGCCTGACACCCCGTCTTGTCCTATAGCTTTCTTTTTTTCTAGATTCTTTAACAACTCCTTTATTTCATGTCTGCTTACCTTAATTTCCCACAAATCTGTGCTTTCTTTTCTTTCATGTAGGTGTCTAAATTCTGTTTCACTTGTGAATACATTCTGGAAATTTTTGTTTAGTATTTCACTCATCTCTTTTGGATCTTCTGTTTCATTATTTTTGTTCAACCTTGTTGTTCTCTCTTTTTGTTTGATTTTTCCATTTATATATCTATATAATAACTTTGGTTCCTCCTTACATTTGTTTACTATATCTTTTACAAATTTCTTTTCTTCTTCTCTTCTTATTCTGACATATTCATTTCTAGCTAACCTGTACTCACTCCTGCTTTCTTACGTTTGCCTTTTTTCTTTTACTGTTTTCCATTTTTCATCCGTTTTCTTGTTTGCCTTATAACAGTTTGCATTAAACCACTCTTGATTTCCTTTTTCTCTTATTTTGTAATATGGCATATGTTTCTCTATTCCTTAGGAAATAATCATATTTTTGTTGAACATCTTCAAGTCTATCCATCTCTCTCCAGTCTATGCCATTGAAAAATAATCTTAAATCTGAATAGTTTGCTTTTGCATAATTTAGTCTGTGTATCATGTGGTTTTCATCTCTTCCTTCATGAGAACGTTCTTTAATCTCAAACTCTATAATTGTGTGGTCACTTTTTCCGAATGGACAGTCATTGTTTATTTCTTTTGGTAAATCTATTCCTTTTGTAAGCACTAAATCCAGTCTTGTTGGCTCATTTTCACCTCTGTACCTTGTGTTTTCAGTAACCCATTGTGTCATAGTATTTTTCATGGTCAGTTTTAACAATCTATTACCCCAACTATTGTCTTCACAACTACATTCATATTTTTCCCACTTCACTTCACTACAATTAAAATCACCTATCAAAGTGACTCTTATACTACTTTTAATTATTTGTTCTAAGTTTATCTGGGTGTCCGTAAGTAGCACTCATGTTGTTCCTTTGTCCATGAGCTGGTTTTGGGGGGAATGTATGCCACTACTAATATAAGTTTTTCTCCCTTTCCAGACCTTATATGCAGACTTATCACTTCTGCTTTTCTTGAACCATATTCCGTCTTTGTCACTTACTTTTGTTAATAATATTACTCCTCCTCCTTTCTTATCTTTTCTGTCTTTTCTCCATGTAATATAGTTCTGAAATGTGAACCATCTTGTCCATGATATTTTCGTCTAATTTTGTTTCAGTTATGCACACAACATTTAGTGTCTTGTTCTCTAGGTGTGTGTGTGTGTGTGTGTGTGTGTGTGTGTGTGTGTGTGTGTGTGTGTGTGTGTGTGTGTGTGTGTGTGTGTGTGTGTGTATTTACCTAATTGTAGCATACGGGGGGAGAGCTAAGCTCATGCTATCCCGTCTCTGTTGTCCCAATAATTATCTAGCTTCATTTTAATACCATGTATTGTTGTTGCTTCGGTCACTTCTTTATCCAGGGCATTCCAAGTGTCGATAATTCTATGTGGGAAACTGTATTTCTTCACATCCCTCCTGCAAGTCCCTTTCTTCAATTTCTTCCTGTGTCCCCTCGTGGTTCGCTCGTCCCGCACTATCAAATCATCTCTGTCATACTTGTCGATTCCTTCTATAAGTCTAAATATTACAATTAAATCTCCTCTCGTTCTTCTCTGTTCCAAAGACTTCAAACCCAATCTCAACAATCTATCTTCATAAGGGAGGTTTTCCAAACTAGGAACCATTTTTGTTGCTGCCTGTTGGATCCTCTCCAACTGTTTAATATCCTTCTTTAAGTTCGGTGACCAGACCACTGCTGCATATTCCAACCTTGAACGAATCATAGTGACAATAATTTTCTTCATCATATCCTCATCAATGTAGGAAAATGCCACACTTATATTCTTAAGCAAATTGTAGGTTTTCCCAACAATTTTATTTACATGCCTTCTCGGTGACATATCATCCATAACAATTACTCCTAGATCTTTCTCTGTATTTCTTCTTTGGATGTTTTCTTCCCCCAACTTGTAAGCTTCAACTGTGTGTGTGTGTGTGTGTGTGTGTGTGTGTGTGTGTGTGTGTGTGTGTGTGTGTGTGTGTGTGTGTGTGTGTGTGTGTGTGTGGGTGGGTGGGTGGGTGGGTGGGTGGGTGGGTGGGTGGGTGGGTGGGTGGGTGGGTGGGTGGGTGGGTGGGTGGGTGGGTGGGTGGGTGGGTGGGTGGGTGGGTGGGTGGGTGGGTGTGTGTGTGTGTGTGTGTGTGTGTGTGTGTGTGTGTGTGTGTGTGTGTGTGTGTGTGTGTGTGTGTGTGTGTGTTACCTAGTTGTATTTACCTAGTTGTAGTATACAGGACCTGAGCTACACTCGTGTGGTCCTGTATCCATATCTATATGTCTAGTTTTTCCTTCAGTTGATGTATATTCTTTGCCATTATCACCTCTTCCTTCAATCCATTCCAAGTATCTATACTTCTTTTGGGAAAACTACTTTTTTGTATCTTTCAAACAAATTTCTTTATGCAGTATTTTCTTGAGTCACCTCAAAATTCTAGCCTCTCCTTTTCTTCTCAATATTAGGTCTTTTCTATGTTTCCTCCAGGTTGTTCATCAATTTATATATTGTGATTAAGTCACCTCTTTCTCTTCTTTCTTTCAATGTTGTTAAATGTATTTTTTTTTTATCTTTCCTCATAAGGTAGGTCTTCCAATTCTGGCACCATCTTAGTTGCAATTCTCTGTATTCTTTCTAATTTCAATACATGCTTTTTTTTTGTGCGGGAACCATATTACTTCTGCATATTCCAGTTTTGGTCTGATCATTGTAGTTATAATTTTTCTCATCATATCTTTATCTAGGAAATGAAAAGTCATTCGTATATTCCTTAGCATCATGAAAGTGTCACCCAATATTCTATTTATATGTTTCTCTGGTGATATGTTGTCCAGTATTACCACTCCCAAATATTTCTCTTCTTTTGCTATTGATATAATATTTTCCCCTAACATACGTCCATGAGGGTCTCATTGCACTTTTTTCCCATTTCTAATATTTGGCATTTTTTGCATTAAATTCCATTTCCCTTGTCTTGCTCCATTCATATATTTTGTTTATATCATTCTGTAGCTCCTCACTATCCTTGTGGTTTCCTATCTTTCTTAGTAATTTTGCATCATCTGCAAATAGACTTATGTAACTGCTCACTCGTGTCACGTCATTTACATATATTAAAAACATTATTGGTGCCAAAACTGATCCCTGTGGTACTCCACTTTTCACTTCTCTCCATTCAGATTTTTCATCCTTTACTACTGTTCTCATTTCCCTTCCTTTCAGGTAGTCTTCCATCCAGTTCTTTATTGTTCCTTTTAATCCTCCAATGTGTTCCAACTTCCATAGTTATCTCCTGTACGGAACCTTATCAAATGCTTTTTTTAAGTCTAAATATATGCAATTTGCCCATCTATCTCTTTCTTGTGTTATATCTATTACTCTTGAATAAAAACTCAATAAGTTGGTGACACGATCTTCCTGTTCTGAATCCAAATTGTCTACTTGATATCATTCCTTCTGTTTCTAAGTAATCAGTCCATAGTTTTTTGATGATCTTCTCACATATCTTGTACACTATGCTGGTCAATGACACTGGTCTATAACTAAGTGGTTCTTCTTTGTTTTCATTCTTGTAAATAGACATTATATCAGCTCTTTTCCATTCTTTGGGAACTTTTTCTGTTTTACTAGAACACTTAATTATATCATGAATTAGTTCAGCCATTTCTTGTCTACACTCCTTCAATATGTATCCTGACACTCCATCTGATTCTATAGCTTTTCTTTCATCCAATTCCTTCATCATTTCTTCTATCTCTTTTTTTACTTATCTTGATTTCCCACATCTCGTTTTTCCTCACTTGTTCTTGTGGCTTTTTAAAATCTGATTCAGTTGTAAATACTTTCTGAAAATTCTCATTTAGCACTTCATTCCTTTCTTTCGGGTCCTCATATACTTCATTATTTTCCTTTAATCTGGTTATAATTTCTTTGTGTTTTATTTTTCCATTAATAAATCTATAAAACAGCTTTGGTTCTTCCTTGCATTTGTCAACTATATCTTTTTCATATCTCTTCTCGTCTTCTCTTCTTACCCTTACATATTCATTCTTTTCTAGTTCATATTCTTCTTTCCTTTCTGGACCAGTTTTCTTTTCATTCTCTTCCATGCTTCATCTCTTCTCTTTTTAGATCTTTCACATTTTCCGTTAAACCATCCTTTACCTTTTGATATTATTTTATAAAATGGAACGTATTCCTTTACTCCTTGCTTGTATATCATCAGGAAGAGATCATATTTCTTTTGTACGTCCTTTAATTCCTTCATTTTCGTACAGTCAATTTAATTGAAAAACCTCTTCATTGCAGTATAGTTTGCTTTTGCATAATTTTTTCTTTTCTTTTTGTATAATTCCTCTTGTTTGTCTTTTATATCTCCCTTAATTTCAATTTCCAGGACCACATAGTCACTCCTTCCAAAGGGGCATTCATAATTAATATCTGTTTCTAGATTTATTCCTTTAGTAAATAAAAGATCTAATCTTGATGGTTTGTCTTCGCCTCTAAATCTTGTATTTTCAGTTACCCATTGAATCATTATATTATTCATCATTAGTCTCAATAATCTATTTCCCCATGTATTTTCATCTCCGCTTTCAAATGTCTCCTAATTTACTTCACTGCAGTTAAAATCTCCCACCAGTGTTACTTTTTGACTGCTTTTAATAATCTTTTCTAAGCTCTCTAGAGAATCTTCTATTGTTTCTTCATGTTTTTCCTTCGTCCAAGTTTTTGTTTTTGGGATACATGTGCAACTACTATTTTTTGGATTTCTTCACATCTTGTATTAATTTGTGCACTTATCAATTCTGCTTTACCTTTTTCATACTCTACATTTATAACTTTTATCTTAGATTTTATCATTAGCATCACACCACATCATCACCACAGTGTCATCTAAATTCTTTACCGGTCTTCCTATCTTTGTGTTATCAGCAAATTTACTGATATCACTGTTTATTCCTGTCTCTAAGTCATTTATATAAATTATGAATAACAACGGTCCTAGTACTGATGACTGTGGTACCCCACTAGTGACATTATCCCATTCTGATTTCTTCCCATTGATCTGTACCCTCTGTTCCCTACTAGTAAGCCATCTCCTAATCCATTCTAATACCTTCCCACCTATGACATGAGCCTTAACTTTACTTAACAGTCTCCTATGGGGTACTCTGTCAAAGGCTTTACTGTAGTCCAAATAAACTATATCATACTTGCCCCCCTTATCTATGGTTTCAAATACTTTCCTATAGAAGGATAATAAATTTGTCAGGCATGACTTCCCCTTGCTAAAAACCATGTTGACTATATCTAATTAGCTTGTGTTCATCTAAAAGTCTTCTAATTGCCCTTGCTATGATAGCTTCTAATATCTTGCCTACCACTGATGTTAAACTAATTGGGCGGTAGTTGCTACTTTCTGCCTTATCTCCTTTCTTGAATATAGGAACTACATTTGCCTACATTTGCCTAGGAACTACTCTTGTGTCTAGTGATTCTCTAAAAATCATCGCAATGGGTTCAACGAGTTCTTCTCTACATTCCTTAAGAATCCTCGGAAAAATGTCATCCAGCCCTGAAGATTTAGTCTTTTTAAGTCTATCTATTTCCTTGCTAACTACTTCCCTACTTATGGCTATTTCGCTTAATTTATCAACCTTTTGTCCCCTAAAGATCTGTACTGGCTCCAGTTCCCTACTCGACTCTTCCTGAGAAAATACAGACAAGAACTATTTATTTAATTCCTTGCAAATTTCCTCACCATTTTCTATCAAGCTGTTATCCATTCCTTTAAGAGATCCTATTCTTTCCTTTGTTTTAGCCTTGTACAAATGATAGAATCCCTTTGGATCCTTCTGGGCATCTCTAGCTATCCTAACCTCATAATTCCTCTTTGCAGTCCTAATATCCTTTTTAACTTTCCTAGCTAGGTCATTATACTGCCCTACTACCTGTACTTTTCCCCTTTTAATTATCCTATAGAGTCCCATTTTTAATCCAATTTCCCTTCTAATGTTGCTATTCATCCTTTTTGGATCATTTTTATTTGACCTAATTCTTCTCTTAGGTATATACTGTTCCTGCCCTGTATGAATTTCCATAACTATGCTATTATAATGCAATTCTACCTCAATGTTTTGATCCCCCTCTCTGCCTACTCTTATTCCCTCCAAATTTATACCCTGGAAGTGATGTCTGAGGCCCTGGTAATTGGCTTTTCTAAAATCTGGTACTAAAGCAGTGTTTTGTTCTACCTCCCTCTTTGCATTAATCTTGAATCTAATTTCATGGTGGTCACTAACATCAAATCTCGCTCCTATCTCAACCTGACTGATCAAAGTTTCATTATTCGTTAAGACCAGATCTAAAATATTTCCCTGTCGTGTTGGTTTCCTTACAAGTTGTGTGAAAAAACCATCCTGGACGACATTTAAGAATTCCTCTGAGCTCCTGTCTCCTGTCATACTATCCCAGTCTATTCTCCTATAATTAAAATCCACCATAATGCACACATTATTATACCTAGATGCCCTTGCAAGCTCTTGCATCAGGGGTGCACTAGCTGCTTCGTCTAAATCCGGAGGCCTATATATAATCCCTACAACAAACTTTTTCCCTCCTATAATAATGTTAATCCATAATGATTCTGTATTCCTATCTGTTTTTATTGTGGTATTGACATAGCTATTTAATGTGTTTTTAACGTACAGTGCTATACCTCCCCCTCTCCTCCCTATTCCCTGTGGAAAAAAGTGTACCCATCTATTCCTACTTCAGGTGAGAAATGTTTGCCTGCAATATCTAACCAAGTTTCTGTAATACCTATAATATCTAACTCTTCAACACATGCGATACCTCTAAGTGTGTCTATCTTATTTATTACACCTCTACTGTTTGTATAAAAGACACTAAGTTCATGTACCTCCCTCTCTTTACCCCGTCCATTGTCACTATTACCCTTACCTCTATTAATATTTAGTTTCTCTGACTGAGCCACACTTAGGCTCGTGCTGTCCCGTCTCTATACATCCTTTCATCCAATTTTGTCTTAAATTCACATATTGTTTTTGCACACACAATCTCATCATCGAGTTCGTTTCAAACTGTTATACTTCTATGTGGAAAGCTATATTTCTTGAAGTCTCTTCTGCATGCTCTCTTCTTTAATTTCTTGCTATGTCCTCTTCTATCACTTACATCCCTAATCGTTAAATCTTCTCTGTCAATCATCTCCATTCCCTTTTGGATTCTAAATAACGCTATTAGGTCGCCTCTCTGTCTCTTTTCTTCCAATGTTATCAGTCCCAGTTCTCTCAATCTTTCCTCATATGGGAGAGAAACACATTAAATAGCTATGTCAATACCACAATAAAAACAGATAGGAATACGGAATCATTATGGATTGACATTATTATAGGAAGGAAAAAGTTTGTGGCAGGAATTATATATAGGCTTCCGGATTTAGACGAAGCAACTAGTGCATCCCTGATGCAGGAGCTTGCAAGGGCATCTAGGTATAATAATGTGTGCATTATGGGGGACTTTAATTATAGGAGAATAGACTGGAATAGTATGACAGGAGACGAGTGCTCGGAGGAATTCTTAAATGTTGTCCAGGATGTTTTTTTCATACAACTTATAAGGGAACCAACGTGACAGGGAAATATTTCAGTTCTGGTCTTTATGAATAATGAAACTTTGGTCAGCCAGGTTCAGATAGGAGCTAGATTTGATGTTAGTGACCACCATGAAATTAGATTCAAGATTAATGCAAAGAGGAAGGTAGAACAAAACACTGCTTTAGCACCAGATTTTAGAAAAGCCAATTACCAGGGCCTCAGACACCACCTCCAGAGTATAGATTGGGAAGGAATAGGAGTAGGCAGAGAGGAGGATCAAAACATTGAGGTAGAATTGCATTATAATAGCATAATTAGGGAAATTCATACAGGATAAGAACAGTATATACCTAAGAGGATTAGGTCAAATATAAATGATCCAAAATGGATGAATAGCAGCATTAGAAGGAAAATTGGATTAAAAAGGAGAATTAAAAGGGGAGAAGTACAGGTAGTAGGGCAGTATAATGACCTAGCTAGGAAAGTTAAAAAGGATATTAGGACTGCAAAGAGGAATTATGAGGTTAGGATAGTTAGAGATGCCTAGAAGGATCCAAATGGATTCTATCAGCTGTACAAGGCTAAAACAAAGCAAAGAATAGGACCTCTTAAAGAAATGGATGGCAGATTGATAGAAAATGGTGAGGAAATTAGTAAGGAATTAAATAAATACTTCTTGTCTGTATATTATATTTTCTCAGGAACTCAGGTAGGGAACTGGAGCCAGTATAGATCTTTAGGGGACAAGAGGTTGATAAATGAAGCAAAATGGTCATAAGTAGGGAAGTAGTTAGGAAGGAAATAGATAGACTTAAAAAGACTAAATCTCCAGGGCCGGACGACATTTTTCCGAGAATTCTTAAGGAATGTAGAGAAGAACTCGTTGAACCCATTGCGATGATTTTTAGAAAATTCCTAGACACAGGAGTAGTTCCTAGGCTATGGAGGCAGACAAATGTAGTTCCTATATTCAAGAAAGGAGATAAGGCAGAAAGTAGTAACTACCGCCCAATCAGTTTAACATCAGTGGTAGGCAAGATGTTAGAAGCTATCATAGCAAGGGCATAGGATAGGGAGGCCCTTCAGCCATAGCCATCCCCTTTAGACTAAAGACAAAAAAGTGGGCCGGATTCCTCCCCCATAAGACAATATGAAATCCACTTTTTTGGAAAAGAATAATGTTTAAGTAGTAGGAAATGAATAGTTGTGGTGGCTCATTTTGGTGGCAGAGGTACTTTGTGGGCCAATGTTGATGATTACCATATGGACTGCTAAGTATACATGCATCAGTTTCATGTTCTTGTTTTTCTTCCCAGGAAAGCATATGCATTACACCAAGCTTATGAAAAATATTGTCTGGCATTGTGCAACATGACCTGAAGAGCAATGTCAACTTTTCTACCATTTATATTATAATAAGGTATTATTTTGCAGATTTTTAGCACTACCGTGTATCTGTTATAATTCTATGGAAATTGTTTTTATCATTTGCAGTGAGGAAACATCTGTACATCAGTCTCTGTAATGTTAGTTTTCTATGTAATAAGTTCATCTTTAATGCCACATCATCTATTTTAAGAGATTTTTGTGAAAGTTTCTGATGATGGGAGAAGTAGCCGATGGAATACACTGTACTACTTATTCAAAGTAACACCTTTTCCTATTACAGTAAACCCTCTATAAATCGGATATGTATAAGTCGGATATTGGATATATCAGACTCTATATAGCCACCGGATTATTTTTATCTAAATCGGACGGCGGCGATATATACGGTGGGCATCCAGTATAGTTTCCCGCAAAACCAGCCACCCACGCTGATGCACATTGCTCCTCGGTCAGTTTTAGTGATGGGAATTCTGGCTCTTTTCAGGGAGCCAATTCTTTTGTTCTCATTCACCCAGTAGAGCTATTCCGGTTCCCAAGTGGCTCTTTCAGCTTTCATACACACACACACACACACACACACACACACACACACACACACAATTCCCGTTACTACACCCGAGGTTCCAGAAGTTATATTTGATGACAGAGCATAGAAGTAACATACATAAATACAGGTAAGCTTAAAAATACAATTATTATCTGTAGTATACGTATTAAGTTTGGATGCTAATAAGTGTTTTAGTGATTTTGCGTGTGTAGCAGGAGAAATCGGAGAAATCGGATCTTCGGATATATCGACAATTGATCTGATTTATAGAAGGTTTACTGTACTATATTGTATTTAGTAGGATTATTTTCTGTTTCCAAATACACACCAGTGTATGTTGCTGAGATGAAACAACTCTGAGTGGATCACCCAGCAGCAAAATTAGAAAAAAGATGCTTTGTGGTGTGCAGATCATCTAAGCAGCAATTCAACAATGTCTCAACAGACCAGGCATTGGAAGAGACAGTCAACCAAGAAGCTAAGACTCAAGGAGGAATTATTGGCTTAACCTTGTGCAAGGCAGGACTCCTGAAGTGTCTTCTTACTAGCCACATATCCAAGAAAGGAAGCTGCACGCAAGGGAGCGAGCACTGTCACTCACGCAGTGCTGACCTTTTTACACAATATTAAAACAGTGGCTAAAATTTTTCTGAAGCAGCACCCCCACTAATTCTAACTAGGAGCTGCCGCTGCTAGCCACATCACAGGCTCATACTCCAAGGCAATGAAAGAAATGTGTACAGTTGCGAAAGGAACAGAGAGTCACCAAGAATAGGTACAGCCGGACTTGCTAGGGATGTGGCTGATGTTGAGAAGATATGCAATGCAATTGCAACCCAGTATCATAACCCTTTGATCTTGATACTGTACCAAGTTCAACATTGTCAACATTGTCACTGGTCAGATAGCTTCAAAGAGTGTAGAAATATCTCTAATACTGCAGGATTGGCAGGCAGAAGATGACGACTTTTGTGGAGCAGCGACTTGTGAAAAATAACAAACGAAGGAGCTTCTGAAATGCCCAGACGAGGGTGCAAATAGCTCCATTTACTGACATGCATAAAATCATACCGTCAGATAAGCAGAAGCTGGTGTGCTCCTCAGAGGTTTTCTTTCGGCATTTTCTGTCAGTTTCCCGAACACGCGACATTGACCTCAAGACTGTGCTGCGATGTGAGCTTACTACAGTATCACCGGCATTGTTCAATGATGTTGGATCAATGCGAAAGACAACCAAGGCTGAACTGCCAAAGAAACTTGAAGTTGTGTAATGAGGTTTACAGCTTATCACCATCCAGGGAAGTCATGAGAACAGCTTACGTCATTGATGGAATGGCAATACTCCAATCAATGAATGAGTCTTTCTTCAAGAAATTTGATGATCTTTGTGAGCAAATCCTGAAAAAGATTTTGTGACTGCTGGAAAATGCAGATCTCAACACAGATGTCATAACTATAGTGTTCGGCAAATATAACAAAGAGAAGACAATCAAGCAAATGGAGCAAGAGCGGCGTGGTGCTAGTCAGATTCAGATTAACCCAAATCATCAAGTCAGCGGTCTACATGAAGTGCCAAACTACCAACTCTTCCTGAAAGGGACCTGAAACAAGGCTATACTTGCTTCATTAGTGAGTGAGACTCTGGCTGCAAAAACACCTACACAATTGAGAGATGACCAATCAATTGTTCTAGCAGGAGGCTTCACCAATGGGAAGATCGTTAAGCTTGTGAAGAAAACAAATGTCACCCTGATCCCTCAATAATTCTCCACGTAAGAGGAAGCAGACACCAGAATGGTCTTGCAAGCTGTATGTCTCTCACAAACACATTCAAGAATTGTTATCCGTTGTGATGACACAGATGAGCTGTTCATTCTGTTGTACTTCTACAGTAAAGGAAGCCTAACCACTCACGTCTACATGCATGCTGGTCATTCTGGAAGAATCACTACTAATGAAACATGTTCCATCTTGCCATCTATGCATGCACTTACAGGTTGTGACAGCACTTGTGCACTCTTCAGGATTGGGAAACGAACAGCATTTACCAAGCTATAGCAAAACATTGCGCAGCTTAGTCAGCAGTTTGGCTTGTCCTTGTCAGCAATTAGCTCGCCAGTTTGTGTTGTCACTATATGGACAGAAGAAAAATTTGTGCAGTGATCTAGATGAACTGAAGTATAGCTTTGCATCAACAACAGACAAGGAACCAAGTACATTACCACCAACTAAAAATGCACTCAAGCAGCATGTCCTGCAGACAATGCTACAGACAAGGGTGTGGTGCCAAAGTGACGTTCTGAAGCCAAACGTCTCTGACCCCATTGTACAAGGTTGGCAGCTGGATGAGAATAGGTGTTTGAAACCAACCATACATGAACAGGAATGCACTCCTAAAGATGTTAGAGACATTACTCATCTCTCCTGCAGTGATCAGAGTTGTACAACATCCAGAAATTGCCCTTGTTTTCTTGCGACTGGCATGCATTGGGCATTGCTCCTGCACCAATTGCTCAAACAAAACCAGCTGATCAGAAATTATACTTACTGTATATACCGGACTATAAGACGAGATTTTTTGCCAAGTTTAAGGCTTCTAAATCTAAGGGTCGTCTTATACACCGAGAATAAAACACAAACCTATAACTCGGTGATGAATATTCAGCGCCACTGCACCTTGGAATTCATTCCGCATGCACACATGTGTATGCATAATATACAGTACGAACAGTCATCTCGCGTAATATAGTCGCGAATTTACCATCTCGCATCCATTTCAAATTTTCTGCCTTCTGCCATCTAGCGGTGCCAAATGAACATCTCACACATGTGCATAGGTCAGCGCGCCAGTTGAATGGTTGGTTTGGGTCGGTTGTGTCATGGCAGGAGCTGGGTCAACAACAATAATGCTATTTTGTTGTGCTGTGGAGCATATTTACTTTTGGTGTTCTAGTGAAAACGTTCTAGTGGAAGTACAATACACTGTAATAACAAGGAACAGGAGTTCTATGAGTGGTAGTGGTAGAAATCGTGGTGGAAACTGTGGTGAAAAACGTGGTGGACGAGAGAAGCGTGAATATCGCAAGGGGGTGAAGCTCAGGAAATATACACTCCAGGAAAAGAAACAAATGGTTGCACGCAGTGCTGGTGGTGGTGGTGGTGGTGATGCGCAAACGGTGGAGGAGAGGGCGAGTAACCAGTAGCCACCACTCCCCACCACTGCCAGGCTACTCAAGCCGGTTACAGACTCTCATAACGTAAGTAGAATAATATTTGAACCTTTATTAATAGTTAGAAGGTGTTCAATCTAGTTTATTATCATACAGATTATGCATAACCTTGTATGTGTGAATTTTCGACAAAATATTTTGTATTCTTGGAGGGTTAATGGGAGTTATAAGAAGCTTTATGTACCATACCTAAGAACCAATTATACTATTTACTTGTATTTCAATATCGTTCATCTCGCGGTTTTTCATCTCGTGGCCGTTAGTCCAGTACCAATTAAGCGCGAGATGACCGTTCTTACTGTATATATATATATGTATATATATATATATACATATATATATATATATATATATATATATATATATATATATATATATATATATATATATATATATATATATATATATATATATATATATATACAGTAAGAACGGTCATCTCGCGCTTAATTGGTACTGGACTATCGGCCGCGAGATGAAAAACCACGAAATGAACGATATTGAAATACATGTAAATAGTATTATTGGTTCTTAGGTATGGCACATAAGCCTCTTATAACAGTGAACCTTACCATGAGAAAGGGGATCGTTTAATATAGCGATAATAGCATAAAACCTAATTTTTTTCCTCGAAAATTGGGAGTCGTCTTATATAACCAGTCACCTTATAGTCCGATATATACGGTATCTGTCCAGTGAATGTACACAGAGCATTAACTTTTCTTTATAAAGTTTAAACATGTCACAATTGGGAAATTTTGACATTAATTAAATTTTGAAACAATTTTCCCACCTGAAAAAGTTATTTGTATGTTTTTTATATAGTGCATCTAGTTTCAATTATCTGTATTTCCCTTCATACTGTAATCTTCTGTGGTCAATTATGTTGGAATTTTCATTTGATTTTGGCAAAATAAAGGCTATCAAGTATTACTCATTTCGGGTACAGTCGCTAGTATTAATTGTGTACGGTAAGCTGATATAAGTGCATGTAGGATAATCTTGCCACCAAAATGATTCACCAAAATTATCCATTTACAATTTCTTATACAATGTCCTTTAGAAAAAAATGTACTTTCATTTTGTTCTACCGGATGGAGGGGTATCGGCTTAAAATAAGACCTTTTTCCAGAATCGCCACTAGACTACTTGGGGGAAATTCCTGGAGGTAACAAGACGTCAGACCATAAAATAGAATATAAATACTATTGAACCATTTGATTCACTTAGACATCTAACTGCACTCCATAATACAGACTGGCAATATAATTATTACTTAAATCCAAACCAAACAAAATGCAGATGAAATTAATACAAAAGTGCTTAATATTAGGAGAAAAAATTCATGGGCTTTTCTTTTTTTTTTCTTTAGAACTTTTTTTGGTTTGAAGCATGAGGAAGAAAAAGATAAATGTGATCAGCCAAAGTCAAACCCTGAGAACTATATTTCATACACATTAAAAATTTTTCTTATGTGTTGCAGGAAACAGTACAAATTCAAGCTCACCTTTTTGCATAATGGGCAAGGCATTGATGCGCTCTGGATAGCCTGTTGCAAGTAAAAGTTCAGGTCTATTCTCCCATCACTTGATACATCAGCTGTGGCATCAGTAGCTTCAACAGGTTCCTCCTTCACAGCGAGTTCATTTTTGATGTCAACATGTTCACTCTGAGGAAGGTATGACTTATCATTATCAGTAATCTGATTTTTTTGGTCAAGCAGGGCAAAAAAGTACATCAATCTATTTTATATCTGATGCCTAGTCCTAAAAACTCATCCATGGATGCAACTAACAAATCTCTACTTATTCCTGTACAATGCTCCTTCAATTTTGCGTGAAATTGGTCGAAATTGCAGGCCGCAAAATTTGAATCGTTAACCTTGTAGTGATTTAAGTCATATTTTTGCCCTTATTTGTACACAAATATATGTAATTATACATCCTACAATAACGATAAATACAGAAAAATAAATATTATCATTATCCATAACAAAATTAATTCAAATTACCATTTTATTGTACCCGATTGGTCTCGGTAGCAAAATTAGAATATCGCAAAATTGGAACCCGCAAAATTGGAGGGAGCACTGTATTCACTTCCTCTATTATATCATTTACATAGAACAAGAACATCACTGGGGCCATTATTGCTCCTTGAGGAACTCCACTTTTCACACTGCACCTTTTTGACTTCTGATCTTTTAATATAGTTCTCATTTCTCTGTTACTCAAAAAATCTTCCATCCATTTCAGCAAACCACCTTTCAATCCTCCTACATTTTCTAGTTTCCAGAGCAGTCTTTTGTGAGGTACCTTATCAAAAGCCTTCTTGAGGTCCAGGTAGATATAATTAAACCACCCTTCTCTTTCCTGTTTCACATCAATCACTCTCAAGTAAAAGCTTAGTAAGTTTGTTATACAAGACCTTCCTCATCTAAGTCCAAACTGACCACCAGAGTGTGTGTTTGTCTCTTCCAAAGGTGTATTTACCTAGTTGTAGTATACAGGACATGAACAACACTCATGTGGTCCTGTCTCCGTATATATATTTGTCCAGTTTTTCCTTCAGTTGATGTACATGCTTTGCCATTATCACCTCTTCCTTCAGTCCATTCCATGTATCTATACTTCTTTGGGGAAAACTGTACTTTTTTGTATCGTTCAAGCAAATTCCCTTTTTCAATTTTTTCTCATGTTCTCTCAAATATCTAGTCTCCTTTTCTTCTCATATTACACCATCCATAAATGTATATGTTAAACAACCAAGGGGACATAACACATCCCTGCCACACAACCCTTGTACTCCAAAACATTCATTCATATGTATGTCTAAAGAATTTATAAGGTCAATTTCTAAGTGGACCACAAACAATCTATTTCAACAGGAGCATAATTTTCTTATTCTTCACTTTCATGTAGCTTTTATAGTACCAGTAAAGTATAGATAAAGTGGGGGCATACGCTATAGCTGCGCATAGTTGTGGGCAGTCATCTCCCGTCACATCAGCCTTTGAGCTTGTGGTGGAAATCAATCAATTACTTCGGGACACAGGCCCACTGTGACATCTGAGTTTCCACAATTTACCTTCCCCAGGTTTCCCTAGGTACTCATTTATCATCAACCCGTTTGGGAGGATGAACAGCTTGGTGAGCTGTGAGCTGTGCGCTGATTGCCCTTGTCCGGGATTGAACTCGGGCCAGCAGATTCATGGTCCAACGTGCTAACTACTGCACCACTGATGCACCAGGCAGTACTAGTGGAGCCCTAAAATTATGATTTCACGTCACAACATTTAACTGACGTCACAGCGGTAGCCAGTGAGACGCTCTATTACCATTTCACCATCAGTTCACATTCTACCTCTCCACAGTCAACAACACGTCAGCTGCTTCTCTTCTCCCTGGTTGAAGTTTGCCTGGGAAGCTTTCTCCTATACAGTCCTAAGTTGACTGTGAGTGAAATATATCTGGATCTACGGATGCATTTACTGCCATATGTATTATTTACTATGCAGTTTGGAGCTGTGGGTTGGTTCCTACCGCCCTAGGAGACAACATATGATGTTTATCTGACCCTCTCTGTCTCTCTGGTTGCGCAGTTTAACATCGCCACCCAGGCGTGAGGCGTCCCTCTTCTTCGTCCTCGGGTAGCAAGAAGCGTGGGAGCTTGGAGAAGGACGACTTAGATAAGTCTGCTAAGAGGAGTCGGTCTTTGGTAGATATTTCCACACTCCCTCCTCCACCTTGCGCTTCACCGCCTTCAAGCCCTCAAGTCAGCTGAGCGCTCTCCCGTGCCTGGAGAGGGTGTTAGTAACTTAGTATATATCTGTGTCCATTACTGCTGCACTATTACGGTGACACTGCTGCACCATTACGATGGAACTCTGCAACATCATTATGGTAGCACTCCCTACACAGTTCTGGGGCTCATTAACCTCCTTCCCACCACCACGCCTCGTCAGTGCCATTATGGAGGTACTTGGATACAGTGCCACTTTCAGGAGTGCCATGCTTCCATCCAGACCATCTTTGCTGTCACCTAGCCTGTCACTGAGATGTGTTCTACCATCCTGCACAATGACTAAAACTTGAACGTTATACAAATAACAAATATAAACATGAAAATAATGGTAAATTTACAATGTTACACCCGCTGAGTCCGACATTGTTCTTGTGTTGCTTGGTTCAGACTTTCCAACTTCACTTTTTATCTAACTTAACCTAACCTATAAATATTTAACCTAACGGTGAGGTTTAGGTCGGCCTCCGTGGTCAGTTGTTAACACAATAAAGAGATACTTATTCTCTGAGTGCTACTACCTTGATGACATGACTGTTCGTGATTCATATGCTCTTTGATAAAATCATATGTGAACGGTCCTGCAGAGCGCCATTGGCTGAGTGGGACCTGGTAAATAATGACAGGTAACAAGTAAGTAACTATTTACATCTGATGAACGAAGTCATTGTGACAGAAAAGCAATAGATGAGTGTGTTATCTGTGCAAAACATCTAGGTGACCTTCTTAATGAGACGGGTGTAACACTGTAATAACACCTAAGTAACTTGTGCTAGTGAGGGAAAGTGATGTGTTAGATACACTCAAAAGTGATTCCCAAAGTGACCTGACCTAGGAATGGAAGCAGCTGTTGCTTTCTTGCCATATTAGTACCTTGGCAAGTGCTACTTCCAGTCCCTGCCTTTTTTAGGCCAGCAGCCTCCCCAGGGGAGGGGGATGCATGGGCCGAAGCTGCAGTAACCTCTCCAGTGAGTTCTGGGTTTCCTCCTTTAGTTAATACACCTGATAACTTTAGAGGGTGTAAGATTTTCTCTACTAACCTACTGTGGGGGTCTCATGCAGGATCCTTGGCTTCATGATGTGGTGAAGGGAAAATTTCTAGAATTTGTGTCCATACCTTTTCAGACTGCCTCCACATCCTCTCGCCCTGTCTCGGGCGGATGATCAGACCCTGAACGATGCCTTATATCAGTTACTCAAACAGTCAATAGTGGAGCTTTGTTTACCTGAAGATCACGGTTTTGTTTCTCATCATAAAGCCGGTATGGGCCGGCGAGGGTTATCCTAAACTTGATGGACCTAAATGTTCATGTGCCTTATTTTCTTTTTAAGATGGACACTCTGAAGGATATGATTCCTTTAATCCTCCCCAATTGTTTTTTTGTTACAGTTGATTTCAAGGACGTCTATTATTCAGTTTATGTTAGGCCTGAGGATAGGAAGTGGCTTCAGTTTTGGTGGAAAGGCCGCGCTTTTAGATTTACTTGTCTCCCTCAGGGGTTATCTTCTGCTCCCCGCACCTTCGGTCCCTTGGAATGGTTGTGGTTTGTTATTTAGATGACTGTCTTTTTATTGCTTCATCGGTAGAGGCCTTGCGGGCCCAGGTGGGCTATGCCTTGCACTTCTTTCATTCTCTGGGTCTCACCATCAATGTACAGAAGTCGGTCCTGGAGCCTACCCAGAGGGTTACATTCCTTGATGTGGTTCTCGACTCTGTTTCCTTGACTTTGCCCTCCTTTTGCCCTGTAGGAGGGAGCACATCAGGGAAAAATGTTTGCTCCTCCTCAACAGAGATATCACCTTACAAGACTTGTCCTCTTTTATTGGTTTAGCGGGGGCTTCTGGCCCTGCTGTAGAGTTAGCTCCTCTCCGTTACAGATACCTGGAGATTATTCGTAACAGGGATCTCTCTCGGTCCTATGGCAATTATCATTCCTGCGTTGTTTGAGATGCTCATGCCCGGGAATTAGTCATTTGGTGAGTGACTAATGTAGTTTTTCAAGAAAGGTCGCTCTGCTCCTCTTCTCCAACATATTAGCTGTTTACAGATGCCTACCTGACTGGCTGGGGTGCTTCGATGGGGGACTTTACAACTGGAGGTCACTGGGCCCACAAGGAGCTGGATAATTTAAACTCTTTGGAGTTAAGAGCCATTCTGTTGCAGTCACTTTGTCGGGATAAGAATGGCTCATATTAGGCTTCGCTCTGACAACACCATTGCGGTTGCATGTATTGATCGTTGTGGTAGCACACGACCTACGCTTCATACTTTTACAGAACAGTTTCTTGATTGGGCTGCTTCTAGAGATATTATTTTGTCGGCACAGCATGTACAGGGTCTATACAATGTGACAGCAGACACAGAGTCTAGAGTCAGTAGGATGGATGGTGAGAGGATGGTACAGCCGTGTATTTTCAGGATGGTTTGTCAGCGTTTTTATACTCCTGATATCAATCTTTTTGCTACACAGATAAATGCTCAGTTACCTGACTATGTTTCTTGGAGGCCAGACCCATCTGCTATGTGCTTTAATGCCTTTACCTTGGATTGGGGTAGGAAGAGTTTATATGCTTTCCACCTTTCAGTGTGATATCCAGGGCTCTCTGGAAACTGCAGGACTATGGGGCGACGGCGCTGATGATTCTCCCACTGTGGCCAACTCAGGTGTGGTTTCCGGCGGCCCTTCAAATGTTGGCAGCCGATCCAGTCTTGCTTCCACGCTGTTCTCTGTTTTTTCTGCAACAGCTAACTCTTGCACACTCTCGGGCTCGGGGGTTGGTCTTGACAGCAATGGTGCTCTCCGGGCAGCATTCACACGTCGAGGCCTTTCGACAGAGGTTGCCCAGTTTATCCTTCGGTCCTGGACCACTAAGGCTCAATATTGGCCACGTATCAACAGCTGGCTGTCATTTTGCCTCGGCAGGGAAGTGGATCTGTTTCAACCACCTGTGAATGTCCTTCTGGACTATCTTTTGACAGAATTCAAACGGGGGACAGGCCGTGGGTACAGCTCTATGAACACTATCCGGTCTGGCATCTCTGCAGTTGCTACTTTTGATGGACGTCCTGCGGGACAACATCCTTTAGTTTCCCGTTTCATGACTTGGGATCCTCAGCTAGTTCTGGATTAATATCTGCAGTCTGGGTCCCACAAAGGATTTGTCCTTTCCTCAGTTATCCATAAAATTGGTCGTTCTTATGTTCTTGTTGACTGGCCAATGTGGCCAGACCTTGCATTTGCTGGACACAAGAAATTTGTTTGTCTCTGAGACTCAGGTTGTTTTTGGGATTGGCGATCTGGTGAAAACTTCCTGTCCTGGGGTCCTTCTGTCAAGGGTGGTCTTTGAGGCTTACCCGCATGACAACTGCTTATGCATTGTGCACACCATTGAGCATTATCTTGATAAGACAACGACCTTCCGAGGGGCGCTTACGGGTTTCTTCTTGACGACACGACCTCCGGTACGGTTGGCCTCTCGTGATACTTTGCGTCGTTGGGTGAGAGATGTGATGGGAGCTGCTGGCATTGACTTTACTATATTTTCTCCCCATTCGACTAGGTCTGCATCGTCCAGCAAGGCCGCCCTGGTTTTGCCGTTTTTCACGAGTGTCTCCACCATTGGTTGGGCCAGGGAGTCGACCTTTACGCAACACTACCGGAAGCCCATCGCTCTGCATGGACAGTTTGCGAGAGCAGTTTTGTCATATAATGTTTGGCCTTTTTCTCTACTCAGGGTTTAATATGAGGATTCTTTGACCCCATTTTTGGTATGGGTGATGGGTGATTTTTCTTCCCATGTTCCTGTGAGATTGTGTTTCACTATTTTTTTGATAATTGTTAATGTTTTCCATCTTCTGAATTAGTGTTGTGCTTTACTTTGTTCCTATGAATTTTCTTTTTCACGGCTCCATACTGACCCTTTTTCTGAAATTTGTGTGATTTGATAGGTTTTAGGAACCTCTCTAAAGCTCTCATTGGGTACGGCTGTAACATCAGTTAAATATTGTGACGTGAAATTGTAAGATTAAACGAGTACTTACCAAGTATGAAGTTTGATCGTAATTTCACGAACATTTAATGACATCACAGTAGTGCACAATGCCCTTCCTCCCTGCCCTATCTATTCACGGAGCTCACTTTGGGGCATGGACTCTCAGCGGTAGTTGGAGGCTGCTTCCTAAAACCTACTCCCTAAACGGACTGATGGTGGAATGGTAGTAGAGCGTCTCATTGTGCACCACTGTGACGTCGTTAAATGTTCATGAAATTAAGATCAAACTTCATACTTGGTAAGTACTCGTTTAATCTTACAATCATACTGTATTCATATGTTACTTATGTAAATACTGAAGAGGCAGCCAATGTGGAACCAAAATTAATCAATGTCTTTACCACAAGAAGTAAAAATTGTTTCACACTTAAAACAACTCTCCAATGTGAATTACTCTATGACTCCAACATGTGATCAAAAGAGCAAAAGAAAAATAAAGTCGAGTGAAAAGCATAAATACCATTTCCTCTTCTTCCTCTTCTTCATCCTCATCTTCTGCTTCATCCTCTTCATTTTCATTGTTGTTATTTCCATTGATGAACTGCTGAGTGTTGGAGTCATCTCCAGCCTCACTTCCAGAGGTGGAGGAGCTGGCATCTGACTTGCTTGGGGAATCGACCAGCTGTGGACAAAGAAAATCATCAAACTCTGCAATATCATCTTCCTATCCCCTTTCCTCATTCTCCTTCCTCTGTGCCTTCTGTTCATCATTTCCATTTATTCATGTATACTTCTGAGTATCTTGCTTGATGAAGAATGTATTTCTTATTACTATTCCTCCTTCTTTGCATGCATCCCACAAGTACAACCCCACTTTCAATCACTTCTCCATACTCAACAGTAACTCCATCCCTAGCAGTATCTCTTACCTTTGCAATCAGTTTTTCTTTCATGATTACCTCTTTTTCCCTGATATTTCCTAAATGCTTCCTCAGTTATTCCTCAAAACTTTCTCCACTCTTTTTAATCCCAGGACCAATAGTACTGACAATCATCCCCTTTCCTTATCCACTTCTGTTTTCATTTACATCACCCTTGAATATAGTATATATCTCTAATCTCTCCCTATACCGCACTTTTCAAGACAACAGCTACAATCTCTTGTGCATGCAATCTCACAGTCATTCCTGATTTCATTCCTTTAAATTACCAGGCTTTTCCTTACCTTGCCATTCAGTTTGGATTTCATAGAAAACCATAATATACAGGGGCATTTCATGCATAATGTCACCCATTTCATTTATGTTAAAGCTGATTACATCATACACCCCAATTTGAGTTCCTTTCTGTGGGAAATGAAATAATAGGACATCCTTAACCCTCCACCTGCAATCCACAGGGAATAAGGAAACATGTATTCTATTCTCTGGCTGGTCTCAGGATTAGTTATATCAGTGGTTCCCAAAGTGGGCAGTATCGCCCCCCTGGGAGCGGTGGAAAGATTGGGGGGGCAGTGAGGCAAAAGGGGACGGTAGGGGAGCGGCAGGGTGGCATTAGGAGCAGCTAATAAATAACTTTGTTTTTACAAAATCTAAATGACATAATATATGTCATAAACACTAACTAAGTTACTAAGATAAAGGAACATGTATGCAGTTTATAGAGAATGAAATTGACATAAGAATTATAAATGAATGCATAGTGCTGTGCCTGGGATGTATTGTCCAGGGGGCACGAGAAGTTTCTTCAGGGAGCTGGGAGATTCGAGGACTTTCAGGAAATCACGAGAGGGGGGGCGGGGGCTCCTCCCTTCCCTGCCGCCTGATTGGCACAGTCTAGTGTAGTAGTGTTTAAGGCAGATAAATGTATTTGTATCACACGAAATTGTGAAAGAAAATGTAAATATGAGAAAATGTGTTTGCCTTTGTTTTCAATTTGAAGCATACCAAATAAAGAAAATGTGTTTGCCTTTGTTTTCAATTTGAAGCATACCAAATAAAGAAAATGTGTGTTTGCTTTTGTTGCCAATTTGAAGCATACCAAATATATATAAAAAAAAAAAAGTTTGTGTTCGCCTATGTGTGTGGGGGGGAGGGGGGGGCGCTAGGAATCCACCTGTTAGCCAAGGGGGCGCTAGCCTGGAAAAGTTTGGGAACCACTGAGTTATATGATTAACCAACCCCTATGTGATATGCACCACAAACTGGTGAGGTTCCTTGGGTCTACATTTTGAAATTTTGAACCACCTTGTGCAAGGTCTGTTCAATCTCTGCCTACAGTGTGGTGTCACTGGCAAAAACACTTCTATAATATAGTCAGGAAAATTGTACACTAAATAAGCCGACTGGGAAAAATAACACCATTTTTACCATACCAATGACTATATTTTAAGCCTTGAGAAATCCACTTTTTTCTTTAAAACATCCTGAGAAATCCAAAAGCCTAATTAAAGACAATAGCAAAAGACTAAAGAAGGAGGATGGTTATGATCTACTTACTAACCAAATATATTGTATTTGAAGTCATTTAAGATGTGCTTAAAAAGAAAATCCCTGTGGCTGTTTAACTTATGTATGGATGGAGTAATAAAGAAGATGAAAGCAAAGGTTGATAATATTGGAGTGGAAAAGTTTGTAATGGTGGTAAATGGGTGTCGAATACAATTTTCTTTGCCGATCATAGTTTTCATCACAGATTATAGTGGACAAGAAAAAATGGTAGATGTATTTACCTAGTTGTATTTATCTAGTTGTAGTATATAGGGTTTCAGCTACACTCGTGTGGTCCTGTCTACATATCTATATTTGTCCAGTTTTCTTTCAGTTGATGTACATTATTTGCCATTATCACCTCTTCCTTCAATTTATTGCAAGTATTTATACTTATGTACCGAGTACAATGGGCCAACTATCATTACGGTGATTCCTTTACGGAATCACAGGTAAATCCTCGTATTCTTAACACTCGTTAAACACCTTGTTATTGTTAGAGTAGGGACAACTAGACAGAGGGGATGATGGGAAAACTCATGAGGTCACTGGAAGTAAGAGGATATATATACCAGTCTGGACGGAAGAATAGTCACTAGTGTTCCGTGATTCCGCTCCAGTCAGGTAAGAATCCAGTGTTCCTAAAAACTTGCCAAACACTTGAAAAACCATTGTGTTAATATTAATGTCTAACATTAAATTGTCCTCCTGGATACAGCCTTTATGTTTGTGTGGTGGGTGGTAGGATAAGTATTTGTAAGAGCACCACCACAGATATAGCGAGTACTTCTCTTATTTATTAACCATTAAAGTCTGTTCATTTATTTATTATATTTTCTTTCTTTTCTTATCTCAGCTCCGGGAGGGTGGAGGACCTAATAGTAGTAATAGTGATAGCGGGGGTAGTGGTGACAGTGTCGATGCCCAAGTGGTGTCGTGGTGGCAGCATAGAAAGTAGATAGAAAGTAGTAGATGAGAAGATAGTGTTTATACCGAAACGGTACAGTGATGACAGCGGTGTCAATAGAAAGTAACATTTACCTACGGTACAGTGGAAGTAACACTGACCCTCGGTACACTTATCTGGAGAAAGCTGTACTTTCATTCAAGAAATTTAATTTTTTCTAGTTTCTTTCTCGTGTCCATTCAAATATCTAACCTATTATTTTCTTTTCATTATTAGACATTTTCTATCTGTTTCCTCCTGTGCTTGATAGTGTGTGCAAAAGGTAAACGTGAAGAATGTCAATAAAAATAAGGTGGTGTTTGAGAGAAATAAAAGTTAAGCAAATGTTTACATAATGTACGAGTGGTGTTGTTGACTAAGTTAATAGGTGTGCCCAGTAAGTTTTAAGATCCCTATCTTTCTACCGAGTCCATAAGACAACCCTTAGTTTAGAGTGTTTTATGATGATTCAAACATCATCTTATCCGCTGAGAAACATGGTACGTATTTTTCATTTAACATGCCAAAAAGCTAGTATTTTTGCTTTAATTTCACAATTTCTTTGGAATAACATGATGTGATCCAAATAAAAATAACGTTTCATGTTTATTATTATTGAACATCTTGTTTTGTTAAGCACAGTGCCATTTTTTATTTAACTCAAAATCTTAAGTCATCATTTGCACAATAAGGAAAAATTATGTTTACATTACGCAAAATTTTAAATAC
>JAXIVD010002989.1:0-7500 GCA_036785275.1 Cancer borealis
ATATACATTTTTTAGATGCACATTGGTTTCCGCGAGTAACCCCTTTATATACTTGGCCTTCTTGCCACTTTACTTCAGTTTACATATAGCTCTGGACAGCTTCCAGACCATATTTCCTCCCACATAATTTTCCTTTCAAAATCCCTTGTATCCATCTGTTCTGATACACCGTGTCCTCTTGATCACGTAGCTCCATTTTTTTCCTTTGTTACCTAAAAAAAAACTTGTCTCACATTTTTCTCCTCTGTTTTTCGTTTTTTGTGTTCGCTCTCATGTCATTTCTTGCTTACATTTACCTTCTGTTCTCCTTCATTACCTTTTCAAGCACGTCAAACACCAGCTGCTTGTTGGTCTGCAGGCTCTGAATGTTTGAGAATGTGTTCGGTGGTTCTCATGCAAACTCTTCCACTTCATAATTTCACACACGGGCAGCATATATTCATCGTGGTGGTTGGCGCAGCTGTGAGTTTGGCTGCTTAAAGATGGAGGTGCCGTGGCTGATACACCGAAGTCGTTGTGCAAAATAAGTTCCCTCGTTTAAATGTTTTTTTAGTGTCCCGCAAAACATAGATTAATAAAGATATATAGATAAATAGAGAGATAGAGTGAAAGATAACTGCAGAGCCTTATAAATAATGTAATAGAGGGACATAATTCATACCTTTGTAACGTGGCACTGAAAGAGTAATTAGAAGACATCGCCAAAAAACAGGCATGAACTAATTAATGGTGACATGCAAAGAAGAACAGTTTGAATGGAAAAGATTGGTGCTTCCTTTAGTCAATCCTCAAAGAAAATAGTGACCAGGTGCATTGCCGAACAATTGTCGAACACACACACATACACACACACGCACACACTATGATTACAATACTTCTGTGGTCCCCCTCCCCCTCCCCCTTTACTGGAATAAAGTAATAAGAGTATGTTTGCTTCAGTTAATACAAATAGGAGATGCGCAAACATAGGAAAAATGAGTCACGCATGGTCCTCGTTACAAGGCCATTACTAAAGAGATTCACGAATTTTACATGAAGTTGTATTAATTCCTGACTATGAGGAACACCATTAAATTTCCTTAATAGTTATGGTTTGAAAATTATAATCCCGGCCACCATGTTTTGTACGCTTTCCGTAAGGTGTTAATTTAAGGAGAAATGTTGTGTTGCTGAGTCTGCCATAAATATTGCACTCCAAGAAGAAATATCATGATTTTTTAAAAATTCATATTAATCTTATTTACTGAGTTGATCCTTTGAGCTCTCACTTTTCCATCGGCTTCACCAGCGTGGGTCTTCCCGGCGCCATAAGTCCTCCTGCGCCAGTCAGCATCCAGAGGCCAGTGGCGCGTGGATCTTTATTATTTTAAAGACTCACTCAATGGAAAATGTAAAGCCTTCATATTTCAGCCAAATCAAGCAGGAACTTCCGCATTGAAGCTGCTGATCAAAAATGGCTTGAGGAGCTTCGTTTTTTTTATCATCCTGTTGAAGGCTGAAAAATATTCAGATCATTTTCAGGAAATATATATGTTACAGGCTGGTATGATTGTTTCATAAGCGACATGCATTAATGGATCTTGTTTCTATATTTCATTATTTTTCGATACTTTCAATGAGTATACGTAAGTGTACCACGTCATAAGGTGCTGAGAGTAGCGTCATCTCTCTTTCCGCCGTGTATGGTGCGCCTCAGAATCAAGCAGACTTCCCATGAACAAGCTGTGCACTTTCTTATCTTTCCTTGGATGTAACTAAGACACTGACTAAAACTACCAAGAATATTTATTGAGCTAAACACAGTATTACATTACTCTTGTTCATGATTGATCACGTTTCTTTTTTTATGCCTGACGCTAAGCTCTCCCAATCAACAGTATGAGAGAGAGAGAGAGAGAGAGAGAGAGAGAGAGAGAGAGAGAGAGAGAGAGAGAGAGAGAGAGAGAGAGAGAGAGAGAGAGAGAGAGAGAGAGAGAGAGAGAGAGAGAGAGAGAGAGAGAGAGAGAGAGAAAAAAAAGAGAGAGAGAGAGAAAAAAAAAATGTGGGGAGAGAGCCGTGGTAAGGTGCATCGTCACGCCTGGCACATGGGCTGAGTGTGAGTGTTATTCCGTGGATAATGACAGAGTTGGAGGCGTGACTCTCCACACGTTAAATTAGTCATTGAGGAGGTCAACTACCCCGCCCTCACCTGCACCAACTGTGAAGGACTGAATCCCATGCCAGGGTGAAAGGAATGAAAAATTTTCCTTCCATACACTTTTGAAATGAAGAGTAAATGAATAAAGTGGATCTTCCTGCCTTGCAAAAGTCAGTGATTGGTTTGAATTAACAGCAGTTCAGTCACAGCACTGCGGTGTGACATAGCGATATTTTTTTGAAATATGAATACTTCATTATTAAAATTACTGAAGCACAATATTGGGTGTTAATGTTTTTTTTCGTGATACTGAAAAGTAACAATGCGAGATGCGTAAAACATTTTAATATCATAAATATAAGGAATTACGTGCTTGTGACCGTGCACCGTGAGGCCTCGGAGGAGTAATACACTTGTTTCAGTTTATATATAGTGCGAAATCTATATGAAAATCCCTTTCTTGTGTTACTACTTTACAGGACCTGAGAAAAAAATAAACAAGATTTTCCATGATAAGCTCGGTGGATAAAGGTTTGGCACGAGGCTGCCTTACGCCCTTACTCTCCCGTGAGGTGCAGTGTTCCTTACCATCACGTACCGTTCCTTCCACCGCCTTATACAGAAGCTCTGCCGTTGAACCCAAAGTTGAACACGTGAGGTCTTGGTGTCTAGTTATATGTTTCTGAGGATGCCAGATCCATTTTCCTACTTACAGAAGCCTTGGAATACTGTAAATGGTATAAATTGGACATATTAATTTGGCGGCCATCTTGAAAAATGGCCACCATCTTGGATTTTCAAGTGGCACGTCAGGCAGATTTGCTGAGTGGACCCTTGGGGACCACCATGCCAAAATTAGTGTTTGTGTCGCATTTTGCACAATTTTGCACAATTCATGTCCTTTTATCTGCCTCACTAACATGAGGGAAAGGAAGCAAATGGTAAAGACAAAAAATAATCATTGACATAATGACCACGTAATTAGTCCTATTTTTCGAATGTCGACAGCCACTTGAATAACTCGAGATGGCGAATGAACGTAATTTTGTAAAGCGAGTGTTTGAATTTCATTAAAGCTTAGGATGTCTATTAGTGGACGGAATGTTGGGTATAAATACTGTTGAGCTTCCCTACAGTGATCACTTGGTTTGATTATTGGAGGACTAAAAAAGAGTACAAAGGAAGAACAGACAGCAACAATCCTACTGCACCTAACAAGGCTGCACTCTATTACTGCAGGATCTACATATTAGAGACTGAAAGACAGCAAAGTGCAAGGCTTCTCCTCACCCATCCCTTCCCTCCAGCCGAACCTAGCCGGAAGAGGAAGAGATATGTAGTATGGACAAACTACCTTGGAATTTGTATAAGAAAATGAAAAATACATGCGTAATCTTCAACTATTACAACAAAAAATAAAGGAGAAGGAAAAGGAGGAGGAAAAAAAGAAGAAGAGGAAAAAGAAGAAAAAAAATAATGTCAATATTTTACGTATTTCCACCATTACTGTTTCCTATTACCATCATCATTATTATTCTTATAATCATTATTCTCATCATCATTGTCCTCATCACCAGTATTATCATCATTATCATGCTTATCATCATTCTTACTAAAAACAACATTCAATTTAAACTCTGTCATCTCAGGAACCTTAAAATACGTAGATGAAGAAGACCCAAAGAGGCAGCTCCCTCACCAGCCACCATCTGTGAAATCCTTTTATACGAGAACTATCACATTACAACCATTAGTTCAGCCGCTAGTGTGGTATGCAAATTTAAGGCCAAGTCTCCGAAGTTTAAGGAGAGGAATAGAGAGAAGTTGAGTATTTTAACAGACCCCTCAGACCCTTTTAGAGAGAGAGAGAGAGAGAGAGAGAGAGAGAGAGAGAGAGAGAGAGAGAGAGAGAGAGAGAGAGAGAGAGAGAGAGAGAGAGAGAGAGAGAGATGCGTAAAAAAGAGTGTAATAATTTCTATGTTGCTATTTCATAAAAAGGATTTTCCGATGCTTTTCATTACGACAGCTTCTCATCTGTTCGTTATTATGAGTGAAAAGTCATATTGACAGGTTGCCTGCATTCATTCCGTTCATTGTATTTACATAACATAATGTACGGGGTTTATTATGCTCTAAAATACAAAGGAATTGACAAATTATAACGTGACTATAATTTTATAGATATTGTCATAGGATTAAGAAATGAATAGGAAGCATTCATCCGTAGTTTATTTCCCATTGTAAGCGTTATTAGTTACCTCTTTTGCCACCTTATATGAGCACTGTGTATCGTGGATCACTATACTCGTACCATCACAATGTGCTCCTCTGTTTAGCAATGAATGGAACACATGCTGAGGGAAGTGTTTGCAGTTTCCCTCCCCGGTTGATATCCTTTTGCTTGAATGACTCGCTTCCTTGCTAGGGCGGCTCATCCCACTACCCACCTTCCTCCCGGCGATGGCTATTACCTCCCTTAATGGTAGGGTGGAAGGAGACGTCCTGTATGAGGTTCGCTTCCTCAGGTGCATGGAAGTGGATAGTGAAAAGGAGATTCAATTTTGAAGACGCATATTCCTATTTCATTAGTTCTTTTTTATCTATGTGTGTGTGTGTGTGTGTGTGTGTGTGTGTGTGTGTGTGTGTGTGTGTGTGTGTGTGTGTGTGTGTGTGTGTGTGTGTGTGTGTGTGTGTGTGTGTGACAGTCTGGTAAATTTAACCCTAGCTACGAATATTCTCCTTATATAATTTTTTTTTGGCTGCTTTTGTTTAGTTTTCTGCATTCAACTTATGTCAATTTTCTTCTATAAGGACCTATACCCGACCAAACTTTGCAATATACATTTTACTTTACTCGTTGTTATGTATGTATCTATTTTTAATCTATCCAAACACACAGAATAAGAGTTGCTGTCTCTCCGCAGCTACGAAACAGTAATGTTCCATCAAGCACTGACCCAGTTCACCTTTTCTTGTGTGTATCTAGTAGTCAGGATAAGAAAAACAGCGAGAAATAATTAAAGTTGTTTGTTTCACGCTTTGAACACTGCATACGATCTCTTTAATTGCCTTTCCGGTCTATATGGAAAAATCACTCAGACGCAAGGCATAAATTTAATTAATTATTTGTTCGAATTTAATTTTATTGTGATGAAAATTATTGTGATGAAAATGAGAAATGAAAAGAAGAAATGATAACAGACTGTGAGAATCAGGAAAAATATCGGTGTTTTGATAACTGTCCTACATTTTACCAAAACATTATTAGTTCTGCCAAAACAATGGAGTTCCTGAAAATGTTCCAATTTTGCGCTACAATTTGAAGAAGCGGCTTCACAGTCTTAAGGTAATTCCTGCATTTTATTTCGTCCATATATTAGGGCCAGAAATGCATCAACAATTATTGAATTAAAGAACAAACTCACTTACCCATTATTTATGGAATTCCAATGGATATTTTTTCTATTTATCAAATAACACAAATAATGATGAATGTTTCTCTTCGTAGAACTGCTGCCTTTTGTTTTGTGAGTAGATTGAAGGCAGAAACAGAATCATGTTATCATTTGTTGAAATCTAGAGTGTATCTCTTTTTGCCGCTGGATTTGATATGGTATACAATGTACTATGATCTATGTAACTATAACAGCTTTTCTCGTTTACATTACCGTCCTTCATCCCATCAGTGTAGTGTGCAAACAGATTCATTATTCATCATCCAACACTCAACTCACATTCACCTCCACACTGGTTCAGTATTTGGTACAGGCAGGTGACTTACCGCGGCTGATTTTCTCTCTGACACCTTGATGAACACATCTGCCGGTCAGAAGCAATCCCCGGACAAAGAAGTGTGACATTACTTTGCAATTTATCTTCCAAGTTTGTGTATGTGTGTGTATGTGTTCGTAAGTGTGTGTGTGTGTGTGTGTGTGTGTGTGTGTGTGTGTGTGTGTGTGTGTGTGTGTGTGTGTGTGTGTGTGTGTGTGTGTGTGTGTGTTTTAACAAAAATTATTATTGATGCTTAAGATAAAATAACGTCAGGACCTTAAACTTATGCTGAAAAATGGTCGCCTGTTTTCATCCTTATCATAACGTTCTTGTCACCTTCTGGTCACGTTCTTGTCACGTACACTTTTCACCACAGTATATTTTCTTACCAACTTCCACTAAATTAATATTTTTTCTCAACAAACACCTCGGTAATCACGATTTCAGACCATTCTCCTCACTTATCAGCTACATTTACAAGATTACAGGATGATAAAAAGCAGAATTAACTTAGTTGCTTCACACAACCACCTCTTCCACAACCATTAACACCAAATTATCATGCACGAGGGAATTTAGTGTGCATACCATGACATCTCTAGACTCCCAGTGCCGCAAATGGAGGAAAGAAAGTCCTAGAAAATAAATGCGCATAAAAGTGTGATATTCTCAGTAAGTAAAACACCTCCGTTAGCAATTCATGGTTTTTGAGATTAATGTGTATGTGTTGCCGCCTTTAACTGTACCCTTGTGTCAGATTATTAGACTTGGTAATAACCTTCACTTTTATTTAGTGTGTATGCATGCCGGTGTGTGCAAAAACTGTGATGTAAATAGAAATGAGAATGAAAATCGCAGTTGTACATTTTCGTTTTTTTTTTTTTTTTTTTGCATTACGTCACACATATTTTGTTTCCTCTGACTTAATTAAGGTTGTCCATTCAGCTATGCAATTTTTTTTTTATATATATATATTTTTTTGTTTAAATATTCCGTATTTTATGATCAGTTCAAGCCATGTTTCTCGACACCTGCATGAACCATCTTAGCCTCAATACAGCTTCCTTTTCATAATTCAACCTTTTCACAGTATTTTCGCCCACCGTCCACAAATATGTTCCCGGCATCCCATTCCTCCACCTTCACCTTCTTCCACACGCCCACCACATCGCCGCCGCCTGTCCTCTATGTGTCACTAACGCTCAGCTAATTAAAATTATTCTGTCTACCTACATAATGTGCATTTTTCTCACGCTGCGCTATATAACATTTACTTATAGCCTCAATTTCTCTCTTTGCTGTTTTATATTTCTATTATATTTCAAATGTATAAGTTAATTATTTCAAACTTTTTACCTTTTTTTTTCTCTCTTCAGTCCCAACAGTTTTTATTTTTGAAGTTTTTACACTTTTGAAATATCCGTTTTTTATGGAATTGTTAATGCTGTAACCATAACAACCTTTCTCTATCCGTTGTTTTCCTCCACGCCTCCCTGTGTCTCTGTCCTATCGTCCTTCTCCATCGCTTTGACCTCTCACTTATACAACACACAACTTGCTATGCTTCTGGTAACACAACGTTCAAACTCTGT
>JAXIVD010002989.1:10000-15000 GCA_036785275.1 Cancer borealis
AATTAAATACAAAAATATATGCAACTTTCTTCAAATTTGTCCTTTCACTATCACATAATTCCTTAGGTGTTTTCTTCCTGAGAAAACGATGTTTTTTTATATGAATAATTTATTATATAGTTGGAAAACTAGATGGATTCCTGTTTAGACTATTCGTATATACATATTGTACATATAGAAAGACAAGCAAATAGACGAACAGAAAGACAAAATTATATATATATATATATATATATATATATATATATATATATATATATATATATATATATATATATATATATATATATATATATATATATATATATATATATATATATATATATATATATATATATATATATATATATATATATATATATATATATATATATATATATATATATATATATATATATAACTTTTCCTCAACAATCATCCTTTGGTATATTATATTATCTGAGTATTCATCATCACCTTCTTTTGAGAAATTTGCATTATTTTTCCATTACACAGTCATTACTTTATTTTCTCCCAAAAACTCTTCAACATTTTTCCAAGGACCTTCATCTTCACTGTCCATGAATTAATAATGTTCTCTTTCACTTAGGCTGTCATGCCTCTCCTCCTTTATAAACTTTTCAACCCCTTCCTCTTGACACGCATCGCTACTTTCCTCCATATACTCATCACCAAACTTCTATTTAACTCTTCCTGGGCGAATATATTTATAAAAAAAAAAATTCTGCTCGCAGGGATGTAAAATGAAATGTTGCGGTTCCATTTATGTATTTCACTCAAATATCGATTGAAACTTGACCTTTAAAAGTAGTATCAGTTTTTTGACGCTATCCTGCATGCAGACTACTAATATCTTCCTTCCTATTATTTTATATGTATACTATATATGTATGTATTTATTCATATATATATATATATATATATATATATATATATATATATATATATATATATATATATATATATATATATATATTCAAATACAATAAACACTGTTGATTTATTGCAAATTACCTAATCATTAACAGCAACCAATTATTGTTTTACGTTATGAATTAGTGAAGAATCATTACAATTTCACATAAGACAGTTTTCCATCTACATACAAACAAAACTTTAATAGCCTTGATGATTGCACTGCATTAATATAAATTGCAAGTAAATATATATAAGTAATGTTTGATTATGATTAAATAACACATTTGCACTTCAAACACTGTGCTGCTGCATGAGTGTGGTTTCCAAACAATCAGTCCCTCGGACGTAGAGTAGAGTAACACATCACGTAGTAACTTTAGGTTCTCATCGCCATGTGAAAACATAAGGCTATAATTTCCAAGGTCACAACTTCCTGCAAATAATAATAACATTAAGAGTAATAGATGGAAAGCATATTAAGTAAACCAATTATATGAAAGCAAATCTATCAGGAGAGTAAGAACATAATAGCAAAAAACATGTCAAGTAACACTATTCCGTCATACATATTAACGCCACGTCCTGAGCTATCGGAACGTGTTTAACAAGGTAACCCATCACTACACAAAACCCTCGATGAGGCTAAAGCCTTAATTGAGACTCAGCCATACACGCTGTGTACACAAGAGGAGTATTCACGGTGTAATCTGCAGAAACGGATTATCTCCTAAGCTGCTTGTTTGCCTCTCGCTGGATCAAAGCAGGAACGAGTGACGCTCCTCCCTCCTATTTACATCACCATCCTAACGCCTTGAAGCTTACATATGATGGAAAAGGTAGAAGGGAAAAAATCATTACCACGTCTGATATCAAATTCCTGTTCCTTCCGTATCTTTTTAGGGTCATGTCATATTTAGCGATTCGTAACTTTGTTGATATTTCATTTTACTTTAACATCTATGTGCTTTAAATTTTATACACAATGGGAAAATAAAGTTTCGCAAATTTTTTTGCCCTTTTAATTTTGGTTACATATTGTTACGATGTTTATAAGGCTTGTTACTTTTTTGAGTTGATCACATGTACTTATTTTTTTGGAAACAGAGCATCACAAGTTCTGGTTCACTGCTGTTTGAATAGTGAATTACTGGACAAGAGAAGACCCTTTTTTTTGCCCTTCCTTTCTGTTTGTTCTTGTGTTGTGATGGTGGTAGTAGCAGTGGTGGTGATGGTGAGAATATTACTGTAGTGGTGAAGGTACTGATGGTGTCATGACTGGCTGGTGATGGTGTTTCTTGACTCTCCAAAAAAACTGGCACAATACCGTTAACACGTTTTGTATTCTAAAATGAACATATTGTCCGATTGATTATGTAAATTTATTTAAGCAGACATATAAGTATATACCTGCAATTTTTATCTTTTTTACCTCATCCCTCCCTTGCATCCCTTCCTCCTTCTCTCCTTCCCTCCTCTCCTCTCCTCCCTCCCTCCCTCCCTGACTTCCCTTCCCTTGCCAACACCCTCACCCTTGCCGCCTATTCCGACGCCACAAATCTTTTCAAACGGTTTTAATTAATAATTTGATGGCTATACATCAACACATTCCGCGAAAATTAACCATTTCAATGTCACGGGATAGTCCCCTAAACAGGCAAATTATGATAGTCATCTGAACATGAAAGGGGAAAATCTATTATGCGCATATTTCCACCACCACCACCATCACCACCATCATCATCATCACCACTACCATCATCACCACCACCATCACCACCATCATCATCATCACCACTACCATCATTACCACCATCATTACCACACCCAAACGTTAATCCGCTTGTCTTTGTCTAGTGTAAACTGCGGTTGAAATAGATGTGTGATTCTTCTAAAATTGAGTTGAACATGCTGTCCCTTTTATCCTTCTACCTGTTCCATTGTTCCACCTGTTACCCGTTCGTTCAGCCTCCCACCTGGCCTTACCTTATCCTCTTAGTTCACCTGGTCTCCTTCCCTTCGCATTGTCTCCCTTCAATCTAGCATCAGTCTGCGATGTTACTACCTTCTGCTTCCTTCGTGTCAGGTCTCACAGATCACCATCCTCCTCTTCCTCTTTCTCCTCTTCCTCTCTTTATTTTATTCTTATTCTCCGTTCCCTTTCCCCTGTTTCACTGTATTTTTATTTTCTGCTATCTTTTCGGCTTCTGCTTTCTCCCCTCTTCCATTTCCTACACTTCTGTTTTTCCTGCTCCTCCTTTTCATCTTCCTCCGCCTTGCCCATGTAGTCTGTCTCCTCCATCTCCATTTTTATCCTCTTTTCTAATTCTCTTTCTGCTCTTCCGTTATCTTCTTTCAATTCTTTTTTGAATCTTCATTTTCGGGTTGTCACATCTTCAAGGCAGACCTCAGTAACGTAAAAAACTTTCGTCTCATTACCTTGGATGTGACAGTGAAGATTTATAGTGTCGCTGATGATATCTCGCGTATAATCAAACAATCTTTCCAGCAACCAATAGTGTACCAAATTGATATGCTTTGAAGGGATGGCGTTTAAGTAAGGCATAGAACGTTGTTGCTGATTGATGCGTAGATAGTTTCTTCCTTCTTCAATTGTTTTGTTTTCTAATTGGTATTTTATTGTGTGTTATCCATTGTTTTATTCATCGTATTTATCGGTGAGGTATTTGATCTATATTTTAATCGACGTTTGGTTAAGTCGATAGTTGCATACGTCCTTCCTTCCCGCAGCGCTCGTCATTCATCCCTGCCGCCGCCCATTCAAGTTATATCGTATTGGCTTTTATTACCCGCACAACTATGTATGTACCTGTTGCCGTCACGCGTATATCCGAGTACGAGGAGCTAATGGCCTTCGCTCTTTAAACTCTCAAGCATAGGAGGAGGTTCTCGCTGTTTTTTTACGAGGTACTTAAGGAGTCAAACGCGTCCCCATGAAACCTAAAGACCTACACATTTACTGAGTTGTAGATTGTATATAAAATTAAAGTATTCTCTTCCTTCTTCTCTTGTTGTGTTGATTTATTTTTTTCTTGCATTACTTTAATTGTTTTGTGATTTATTAAAGATTTTTATAATAATCTTGAGATCTCAGACGCGTAAATTTAATTATTTTGTGTATACTTTATTACAAACACTTGTCTACGTCCAAGTCATTATACTAGTCTTAAATGAAGCGAGGAAGAGGTTTACATCTCTTGAGCTGAAACTTGCGTTATAATTTATCTTTCTGAATGTTTTATCAAATTAGTGTCTGTCGTCTGTTCTGGTTCCGTCGTTTCTGAGAGTAAGGTACCATGAGCAACAATCTTTAGGGTTAACACAACATTTGACAGGATCTTAGTCTATGTTTATATTATCAATTATTTGCTCCTTCCCAGTGATAGTTTTTTTCACTTAACTAATCAACACAGTAAGCAGTAACTCAACGCCATTTCTATCACATGTCTAAGATTTCTGCTTTGAGCCACATTACTCCATTTTAGCAAAAACAGAAAAACGAATATATATGTGGAAAAAGTTAACGATTTGCCACATTCTGTTTCACGAATATATGTTGAATGCGCTGCCCTCGTGATATACGAGAGACAGGGATTTACGGACCATGCTGTAAATTCTACCTCTGACCAACGATTCTTGCCAATATTGGGACTTTTTTTTTATTATGTTATATGTTGTCTTTCTCTGTGCATTCAAGTGACTAATATCGGAGAAGAGATTTGTTTGATGAATAGCAACAATTTTGACCTGATTGTAAGTTAACTTGAGCCACGTTCCCAGTGTTTACATTGAGAGAGCGAAGACACTTTTTTTTAATATCATTTATATTCTAAGCACACAATCTTCTAGAAATTTCAGTCGTAGCTTACGGGAAAGAAGGACAAGTTGTACAGCATAATATAATAATCATTGCTGTGCTTCCCTCTGTAGTGTGATGATACTGTCCCTCCGATCAACCAACATTTCGACAAGAGGACAAACACATCAATCTTAACAGCAGTATCTTCACAGCAAGACTCGCATTCTATTGGCCATAAAAAACGGAGTGTACATGTAGAACTGTA
>JAXIVD010002989.1:25000-30000 GCA_036785275.1 Cancer borealis
AAATCCATTTCACTCCCAATTTCTTTTGTATTGTGTCTTTGAACAATATTCTTTTTACTACGAACAAGGTTGTTACAAATAATATTGTTGTAGCTGTGCAGTAAAGTTAAGCGACTGAAAAAGTAAGTTATAATAAATGAAAGAATTTTAAGGCATAGAAGTTGTTCTCTTTGTGTCCTGATACGTTGGTCCACCGAAGTAATAATCAGGCAGTGGTTGGTGGTCATCCCTGGAACGGCTTATCTCTACCAGCGCACCACGGGACGCTGTGGGAGAGGCGCCTTTGAAAAAAAGCGGAAGGGAAAAGAGACTGGAATAGTGTGAAAAGGGGACAAAGCGGAGATTGCGGAGAGGAAGCCAACTGCACAGTGGATAGGTTGGGTGAGAGGAGAGTAAAAGTGGAGACCAAGGAGGAAGACAGGACAGAAAATTAGGTTGCTTTGGAAAGTGTTAAAATAAGTGAATTGGGCTTTTGTTTACGCTGATTGAGATGATGATAGACGTACACGCGTGAGAGAGAGAGAGAGAGAGAGAGAGAGAGAGAGAGAGAGAGAGAGAGAGAGAGAGAGAGAGAGAGAGAGAGAGAGAGAGAGAGAGAGAGAGACAGAAATAGAGAGAGAGAGAGAGAGAGAGAGAGAGAGAGAGAGAGAGAGAGAGAGAGAGAGAGACAGAGAGACAGAGAGACAGAGAGACAGAGACAGAGAGAGAGAGAGAGAGAGAGAGAGAGAGAGAGAGAGAGAGAGAGAGAGAGAGAGAGAGAGAGAGAGAGAGAGAGAGAGAGAGAGAGAGACGCCTCCTTCTCGGGGGTGTTAGCCTCAGGTTCAGGATAGTTCAGGATGCTGAGGTACTCAAGGATACTGATAACCTCTGGGCATAGAATCGCGACATCTCTTTATTTACATGAAAGTTTGCATGTGACAGACGCAATTCAGTTTAAAAGTCCGCCCTGTTCAAAAATGTACTTACATGAAACTTATCAAACAAACATGAAGATACAGATCACTTATTTATGTAAGTTTGTCAAGAGCCAGTAATTGTAAACAATTATTTTCATGTATGTGTTCAGTGTTTAGAGTTCTACATCGTCCCCAACGTCATGTAGGGAGACACACAACTACCAGGACTAAATTTTTTTTTTTTTTTTAGTATTTTCATATTAATATCTATGACAAGAGAGCCATCATGACAATAACTGATAACTAATTATTAATAACTGATACTGATAACCTCTAGTCATAGAATCATGACATTATTTACTTGAAAGTTTGCATGTGACAAACACAAAAGTTAGACAACCTTCGCTATGGACGTAAAAACAGAGGCGAAGTGTTACTGTCTAGATGCTTTTACATAAAACTTTTCTTTATCTTACGTGTCGTTACCATGGCAGCCTCGAGCCTGTTGTTCCCTGGAGGAATCATCTGACTGCTGGGGATTATTACAGTAGACGAATGTAGATTGATAAGTTTTGGGACGCGTGGAGGGAATAGAGAATACAAAAAGACAGGGATGAAGGAAGGATGAAGGAAGGACGGTAGGGTGCAATGACCTGGGAAATAACCCGGCAGTGTGTTGGAGGCTGTGTTGGGTAAATGGTGTTTTGGTGTAGTGGAAATGTAACTAAGCCGCGAGTGGACATGTAGGATGGAGATTGATGTTCTTTACTTTTTTTTTAATTCTGTGCTTCTTAGTTTTTCGTTTTTCTTTTTTTTAAATCATGAAGTAGTTTATATGTTTGTCTTGTAACGAGGATTTGCTAATTTTAAAAAGGCGATCTATCTCTTACAACTGTTTCGAGATACTGCAAATTCTAAAACGTATAAGATCCATAAATACCAGTTGAAACACCTTGCCAAAACTTTAATAATAGGAAAATTAAAGATGAAATATTGAAAATACTGCATGTGACGTGACAAGAAAACCTCTGTAACTACGCAGTGGGTTGGTATTCCACAAGTCAAGTGAAAAGAAAAGTGATGGTTCTTTGTTCACCAATCTTTATGTGGAATAGTTTTCAAACATGCAAGAATGAACGATGATAATTACCCTCGTAACCTTCAGAAGGGAGAGAGGAGTCGCCTGCTGCAGTAATAGTCTGGGACATGCCGGGTTTTTATTCTTTTTTACTTCATATGACAGACTTTTCATGTGGTGAATATTAAGTTACCTCAACAGCTTAAAGTTACTATGCTTCTTCGTGATTCTCATATTGACTACCGACGGAGGGCATAGAGATATTTTTTTATGTTATCCTTCTCAAGACATTTATAAACACCTGAACTCGATGCTCCAAGTGTAGTGGTCAGTAGGTTCTTGAAATGTTTTCACCTTATCTGTCTTTTACGTGTAACCATTTATGACTACATTGAATCAAGTTACTAAAAGTCCCGCCTATACTTAGAGCTGTATCAGATATATTCATGCGCATCCACATCTTTGAAGTACAACATCAAATGGAATTCACATCCGCATCCACATTTTTGTTTCAATCAGTATCCACAGTTGAACAATAATACTTTAAGACTCATAATTTCCAGACAAATTCAGTACACTGCATGTACACTCAATGTGACGTGACCGTAGTGTCCTAAGAATTTGGAACCATAGGCAAGGAAAAAATGCAAACACACTCTCTCTCTCTCTCTCTCTCTCTCTCTCTCTCTCTCTCTCTCTCTCTCTCGCTCTCGCTCTCGCTCTCGCTCTCGCTCTCGCTCTCGCTCTCGCTCTCGCTCTCGCTCTCGCGCTCTCTCTCTCTCTCTCTCTCTCTCTCTCTCTCTCTCTCTCTCTCTCTCTCTCTCTCTCTCTCTCTCTCTCTCTCTCTCTCTCTCTCTCTCTCTCTCTCTCTCTCTCTCTCTCTCTATCTCTCTCTCTTTTCCCTCTTTCTCTTTCTCTTTCTCTTTCTCTTTCTCTTATAACTTCTCATCAGTCAGGATGGCCGAGCGGTCCAAGGCGCTGCGTTCAGGTCGCAGTCCGGTCTTCCGGGCGTGGGTTCGAATCCCACTTCTGACACATTATTTTTATAAACAGAAATTCTTCGTTCAAGATTAAGAAAACATAATTGTACCTCTATACATCATAAAGTTTAATCAGACCATAGGCAACAAAATGCAAGGCTGATATTTGCATCTATATTCGGATCCGTTGATCTTGAATTTAGACATCCAATATATTTCTAGCATAAACATACTTCAGAAAAAAAATTTGTGTGAGCTGTTAACCTTTTTCTCTTCGAGTTTTCTGAACTTTTTCGTTTTCTCATAAAATCTTCCTTCCTTCTTCGCACTCAGAAACAAGGTACGAACCTGTAGCATTGCCGAGTTTATTTTATTCTCTCTCAGAAGTGTTATTCTTGCTCCGAACAGCACAAATAACCTCCAGTGGTATCTTCGATGTCGTAATACTAAGCAAAACATGGCCTCACTTCCTGAGTTGTAATCTAAAAAACTGAGAACAGGGAGAGACTAGATGTAGACAAAAACATCATTTGACATGGAGACGAAATATTACCTAGTGCTTCCCTTTTTCCTCCTGCGGTCTGAGTATAGTCGCCGAGGGACATAACTGGGAACATTTGCATACCGCCCCACACACAGCCAGATGCTCCCACCCTAAGGCTCTAAGAGGCACGTCATCTCCATACGCTATCCCTGGGGAGTAGCAATGTACTGTCAGTGATCCGCATACTTAATACATACAGTTATAGACCTAAGTTGTTGATCTACATACTCAAAACACTCTACTGGGTATTTTCTTTCTTTCTTTAACATGCAAGAAGAGGTTTATAGAATTATGAAGAAAAAAAAATGTACTCCTAAGTTTTTGGATTTTGTTTCTTTCTAAAGCTGCATTTATTGTTGTTTTTTTCATTGCACCATTTCTTTATTGAATGTATCAGCAGTAAAAATGCAGCTTTACAATGACGGTGAACTTAACACCCATTTTAGCGCCTTGAATCACGGTGCATTCTGAGACCACAAGCATATAAGGCGGCAGCAAGTATGTTTATGAGTTAACTCGTAATGCAGTAAAAGGAGGACGCCAGAGTGGTGGATATCGTACACATGTTTGGGGACGTGTCATGCGGTGAAGCTTGGGTACAGGAGATATGGAGGATAGTTGTGTGTGCCAGTGCTGAGTGTGGTGCTTGTGGGCGTGGGTTTGTCTCGTCAGGACGCAACACGCAAGTCACGCCGCCGCTTTCTGCTCCCATGGAAGACGTCGCACTACTCAGAATTACCTCATAAACACCGACTTGCAAATGGACTGAATCACACTCACGTTTTAAGTCTTCCAGTAATCCTTCTCTAAAAGCCTTCGTATTCCTCTCTCGACATCGCTATTCCACGTACCTCATCCTCCTCCTGGTGAGGTGACTGAGTCCTCGGTGACATGCTTCAACACTGCACTAAAGCTGGTTATTCAAATAGGACATTAAGTTATTACGTTAACCTAAAAAAAAACATTCTAGACGTGATGTGTGATCTGCTTGTATTTTTTTTATGCATGTGTGTGTGTGTGAAACTGTCTTATTTTATAATGGTGTTTTTTTATTCTTTACTCTTTTGACTATTTTCTTTCCCTTCACTACTAAACTAAACTCCTTTTTCGTAATCAAATATAATAGAAATAAAAAAAGCTACCTTTATTACCATCTGTTTGATCTTCTTTCAGTGCTAATTGGATTTGAAGCTTGAACGCTGGGATGATGTTATTGTAATATTTCTTAGCGTGAAATGTAATGCAAGATGAGATAAGAATCCCTATGAGGAGGGTGAACATTTGGTGCTTGTTGCCTTCACCTATTTGTATATACCTGGTGGTTTGAAACTTACTAATTGCTATGTGTCCTTCCTCCCTCTCCTTGTTACATTTCCTGTCACACTCCCTTCTCTCCTGTCCTTCTCTATTGAATCAGCTTTGACCATCCAAACAGCCCACCACACCTGCTTGATTGGTTCCTTATTCTCTCCTGATTTTCCTTGATCCCCCATTCACCAGGG
>JAXIVD010002989.1:32500-37500 GCA_036785275.1 Cancer borealis
GGGATTGCTGGGTGGGGAGGAGCCTTGGTCGGTTTATTTTTTTCCTCATCTACCATACATAGTTTACCAGTGTAGCAGTAGTTCAGCAGAAAACCTCATTATACACCAACAGCTCTCATAGTAATTGTTCTCTTCACGTATTCCTCTGTGTTTCTTCTCCTTCTAATATTTTTTCAGTACAATTTTCATGTCATCCTTCCCCTTTGCCAGACTATTTTCTTGAGTGTAGATTGGATGGTAAAGTTTTTTTCTGTGCTTTCTGTAAACAGCTGAGTTAAAGATAACTGGTCTGTTGCTGTTCGTTCTTTCCTTTGCGTTCCTCTTCTTCCTCTTTTTCCCTCCTCGTTTTCCTTCTCCCTCTACCCCTCCTCCTCCTCCTGATCCGCCTCATTTCCCTTCCTACTCGTTTTTTTTTTTTTTTTATTATTATCATCGCAGTTAAAAGAACAAAAAATATAAGAATCTGTGTGAAAAGAGATGTGAGAATTTTAGCAGCATGTTTTTTTTTTTACTGAACTAAAACATACTTAATAATATTAATGCATTGTTGTCAAGAGATAACTATACGGTAGCCTTGCATTATACATACTTAAACTTAACCAAAAAAATGGAGTATGGGTGAAAGGCGAAATTTCATACTAACAGGTATTTTTTGTCGCATTGTCCCTTTTGCTTAACAACTAAGTATTTGGTATGATTAAGGATGAATGTTTTTTCTTTTCTTTTTTTCTACATTTTACTGAATGTGCGGCGTACTTGTTTACATTACTTATTTCTGTTTGTTGTTTTTTCTTCTCTCTCCTCGGCCCTTTGTTCCCTCCACGCAGTGTTTTGCTAAATGTAACCTCACCTGTGGGCTGCGTGCAGGAGGGTTGTTTCTTTATGCCTTCCAAACTCTTTAACCTTTTATGTTTATGTTTACAACTACGAATGCTTATTTATGTGTTTGTATGTCTTTTCAGTCAGTCTGTATATATGCACACACACACACACACACACACACACACACACACACACACACACACACACACACACACACACACACACACACACACACACACACACATACACAGATATATATATATATATATATATATATATATATATATATATATATATATATATACATGTATATATATATATATATATATATATATATATATATATATATATATATATATATATATATATATGACTACATTCCAGAAAGGGCCTCCAGTTCCATTTCCACATGTCATGCCATTCCTTCCCTTTCTTCTGTCTCTCCCTCTCCCCCACACCTCCTGAAACACAAATCCACTTAGTCTTTCACAAAAACTTTCACTCAAGGAACAATATTCTAATGGTTCTCTTTATTTTTTCTTCCCCACAGGTAAGTGAACCAGTACGGAGTTGGAAGAAAGGAAATCTATACACATGAAGTGGAGGTAATTGGGAGTATCATTCGGGTCTTGCAATCAGAGATAGGGAATATCGAGGAGGAATAGCAGAGTGGAATAGGATTCGAGAGTTAATTTCAAACTCCAAAGAGAAGGGAAGTAGAAAGGGGATGAGGAGACTAGGAGAGGAAAACACAATCATCTCAGCTCAGTGGTATGTAGGCCAATTCAAGTGACATGCGTGTAGCATCCTGGAACAAGGAAGTCAACCAATAATGAAGCAACAGACGAAAGATACTCCGAGAATTTCTATTTCTGGCTCACAGGTAATAGCTTGAAATGAAAAGGTTAAACACAGCAAGGGAAAGAAAGAGGTTTAGTTAGAGGAAAAAATGGTTTAGAACAATAGAAGAAATGCATGGTATTTTTGAGACTTACATGATTTTTAATTATATGAAAGAGAAGTAAGAAAAAAAAATAATAAAGGTGATACAATGCAGATAAAAGAAGCAAGGAATACAGAATAGATAAAGTGAATTTCTGAGCATCAATTTTCTGAAAGACGGATTAAAGGAGAGATGAAACTCAAAAAGAAAAGCGTGAGGAGATATATTTTCCATCGAGGTTAAGATCATTCGCCACCCAATGATTTAGGTCAGGTCAAACGGCTTTTCCTCATGATCATTATTAGCTGCATGATCCTCTTTCCTGTCCCCACCAAGAGCATCTCAGGAACTCCTCGAGCATGTAGCCTTCAGAGCTCACTACAGGATTCGCTGGTTAATTGTCGGTGCTGCATCTCAGAACCCTTCGCTTAAGAAACTGGCAAGAAATATAGTTTTAGTTGGGATTCCAGTCATGAGAAAAGCTTGACCGATATGTCCTGATCGTCGTTCAACTATTTGCTGTCCTTTTACGAATCAATTTGGAGCTAACGTCTCTTTTAGTAATTTTTTTCTTCTCGTTTTAGCTATCAGTGGACGCGCGCGCGCGCACACACACACACACACACACACACACACACACACACACACACACACACACACACACACACACACACACACACACACACACACACACACACACACACACACACTTACACACACACACACACACACACATACATACACACACACACACACACACACACACACACACACACACACACACACACACACACACACACACACACACACACACACACACACATACACACACACACACACACACACACACACACACACACACACACACACACACACACACGAAAAAACTGGACAAATATAGATACGGAGACAGGACCACACGAGTGTAGCTCAGGCCCTATATACTACAACTAGATAAATACAACTAGGTAAATACAACTAGGTAAATATACACGTATAAATAGTAGTTTTTTCATAGACTTTTTTCATAGACTAATATCATCCATTCAATATTTGGTTAAACCTTCCGTCTTTGCTTTATAAGACTATTAACACACTCGAGAACTGCAGAAAAATCTTAATGTGTATTTGCATTCTTCACACTTTCTTCATATAGTGACGCCCGATTCATCTGCTGCGCTTTTCTACTGACAATCACCTGCAGTGGACAAACGGATGTAATAATAGTAATGCAATTGAGAGTTGAGATTTAAAAGTCAGATTCCCCGGCAGGGCCTGGTATATTCTACCATGGCAGGGAAATGTTAATGGATTTCATTTTCTTTCTTTTTTTCCGCTTCATTGTATTCCAAATGATCAGTGTTAGTTAACGTTATGGGCTTCAATTTGTTTAAAGTTGTTGATTACAGGTTTATGTAGTTTCGTTTTGTGATTACTTTTAGAGTGCGAAGTTATATAGGTTATTTTTTAAAGGTTTTGAATCCAGGATTATTATCATTAAGCTTATATAGTTTCGTGTTGTGATTACATCAACACCATTTTAATTGTCTATACAAATTTCCTTTTCTTGCTTTTCTCCTCATTCATTAGTGTCTTTGGTTATCTATCGTTATTTATAAACCTACGAAGATAACCATCCATCTGCCTTGCTCCACAAAACATTATCACTGCAAACTTTGGAGGTTAGGAGAAAACTCACTTCACGTTTGTGCAATTAGTCTGATCCCCTCCACTTAACGTTAATCCTTCTTCCCATTCAAGTTAATGTTCCTCTATAAAATTTTTCCTCAGACTCCAGTTTCAGTTCGACATTCAAATAGTGTGTGTGAAATGTTTGGCGGCTCTCTTTGCAGTAAAATGTTATGCGGAAAAACATTCTTTCGGGAAAATATCAAATCCCTAAGTTTGAAGAGTATTATTTTACCTCTCATGTCCGTTCCATCAATGACGGTGTTATTATATGTGACCTTGTTGTGCTTAGGTAGTCAGGGAATTAAACGAATGGCTGGATCAGGATTTAGAATTCAACGAAAGGATGTGTTGCCGTAAATGTGAACCGCTATATGTGTATCCTTGACCTTGTTTTTACTTTGTTTATTATCTCATTCATCGAGTAATTTGTTACTCGGAACCTATTCATACTCAGAAATGGTAGAATCTTTTTTTTTTTTTTGTATTTGTGGTAGTGAATGATTTAAGGTTGTATAATATTTTCTTATAAATTGGCTGAATATGTTTTTTTTTTTTATCTGTGTGTGTGTGTGTGTGTGTGTGTGTGTGTGTGTGTGTGTGTGTGTGTGTGTGTGTGTGTGTGTGTGTGTGTGTGTGTGTGTGCGTGTGTGTGTGCGTATGTGTATGCGCGTGCGTGCGTGTATCTCTGACAATATGTATGTTTGTTAACCCTTGTCTTTGAGAGAAAGAGAAAGAGAGAGAGAGAGAGAGAGAGAGAGAGAGAGAGAGAGAGAGAGAGAGAGAGAGAGAGAGAGAGAGAGAGAGAGAGAGAGAGAGAGAGAGAGAGAGAGAGAGAGAGAGAGAGAGAGAGAGAGAGAAAAAAAAAAAATAATAAAATAAAAATAAAAAGAGGGAGAGAGAGATTAATTTCAGCTCTTGTATCTATCAGTTAAAAAAAAGTCTCTTTAAGCTTTTTCTATCAGGAATGCAAAAGACCTGCTTTCATTAATGGACACAAAGGCCGTTTCGCCGGAGGATAAATCTATTATTTACAGAACGAAATAAAATAAGCTAATCACTTTAAAGAGCCAAGTGTGGGCCGTGAATCTTTACAATTCAGTTTGGGAGGAGGCGACGGCGATGAAGGCATATTTGACCGTGAACCTTGACTCTTGCTGGTCAACGGGACGAGAGAGCAAGTGAGGATGATAAGCAGGGATGGTGTAGTGGGGAGTAGTGCAGTGGTGTAGTGGGAATTCAATGATAAGAATTCAGAAACTCAGGACATTGGACATGAAGGGGACAACGAGAGAATTATATGAGGTACTGTGTTTATTTAGATTTTAGGGGAATGAAATGAGTCTCCAATGTGATAGTGGACAGAATGGCGCCTCACTGGGGTTGTGTTTCAGGTGGTGACTTTTGCTGAAGCTCCAAGTGTGTGTCGCAGGGAAAGGGTGGATTTTTTTCCTTCTTTCCTTTTGACCAACATATCCAGTTCCACTTGACGAATTCCATTTATTGCCTTTATATTTTTATCGTGGGTTTTAGTGGAGTCAGGGGG
>JAXIVD010002989.1:42500-51157 GCA_036785275.1 Cancer borealis
GTGCGTCATTTGCTAGGGAGACACACACACACACACACACACACACACACACACACACACACACACACACACACACACACACACACACACACACACACACACACACACACACACTGAGCATTACGTGTAGGTGTCACACTTCCATTTTTCGTTTCACTCAAAAAACGGGTTCAAGCTACGGAAAATTTATACACAAAGAAAGTTGTTTTCAGGATAAAAGTTTGCTTAGATAGGATAATGTTGGAATAACGTTTGAACTTTAGTAGGAAGATATCAAGAACATACTACCCTAGTCTTTTAACTAAACTTTTTGTTATCTTATACTCGGTGCAGCTTCTTTGATATTTATTGCATGTTATTTATTTATATATTTTTTTTAACAACTGCAGTATGTATGTAGTATTAATGATCTTGTATGTGATTTTTTTTTATCTCCACGGTAAAAGTTGTCCATATGTGTGTTTTATAAAAGATCGTGCCAAACGTTTGTACTTTTTTCCCATCATCAGCATCATCATCATCATCAGCCTCCACTCATGGACAATGGCCTCCCGTAATCTTCTCCGCTCATCTTTATCGGCTGTCTGTCTATGCCACACCACCTCAAGAATGCTGCCACTCCCTCAATGCAGTTCAATTAATGTTTATATGTTTTTGCCACTATGTCCGAGAGGTTCAGTCTGCACTGCACCTGATAGCATGCAAGAATTATCGGTTTCTTTTTCTATTTTCTTATAGTAAGATTGCCACTTTGGTTATGATGGAAGATGACCGTCGGATTCTGTGGCATGGAAGCAGATCCCACCCTCCCCACCCTCACACACACACACACACACACACACACACACACACACACACACACACACACACACACACACACACACACACACACACACACACACACACACACACACACATACAAATAAACAAACAAACAAGCAACGTAGCTGGTTTTATAGTATAGATTATCAAATTTTGACATTCACTTTCAGTATAATCATTATCGTTGTCGTTGTAGTCATTATCGAATAAAAACAACAAATGCACAATTACAAATCTTCATATGTTCAAGAATGATTAAGTGAAAGATAATTTTCATCATCGTTTGACACTGATTGACTTCTTCAAACTTCCATTCTGAAACTAAACGAAGCTCTAGTGCTACACTCCATATCAAAGGCAGCGGTGATTGGTGACAGGAAATCACGATGTTTGGAGATACGCTCCTCGCATTTCCACTAAGGACTGACAGACAATGGACCCGTACTGAGTTTACTCCGATGTGTAACTGATGGAACTAAACGAAAAGAAATAAGAGAAAAGAAAGAGCAGGAAAGAAAATAAACACAGAGCACAATGAATGAGCAGGAGGAGAACAATAAGACAGGTCAATAAAGATAAGAAAATTGTTAGATGGATATGATAAGGAATAAAAAAAGGGGAAAAGGATGAAGGAGCAATGAGCACATGCGCGGGAGGACTGGCAGTGGTGATGGGTCGTCACTGTGTTGTGGGGAGCTAACCAACAGTGAGCCGCTCGCCCGCAGATGCGCCACAGCCAGCCAACAGTCCCCTCACACTCCCTTGTCGCTCTCTTCCTGTCTTCCTGTTGAGTTCGAACGCGCGTGTTAAAGTGACTCATGAACTGCATCACCAGCGTCATCTGGTAGCGAAGGAGCAGTAGTTACATCGCTCCCTGCCCTGGTGACGAAAGGACGACCCAGTGAAGAACTTGATAAACTACTTCGCCTTGGATATTCCGTGGCTTCTTGGAGTTGCTTATAATTCGTCTCAGGAAATGTGAGATTGTAACGAGAAGATGGACTGCTATGTCGAGCTGTTCTTTGTGTCGACGAGCTGTAAGTACGCAATGCTGGTGTCGATTTCTTGAAAGTATGAAAGAGAAAGAAGAAAAGATAAAGAACAGTATATTATAATAGCTAGTCTTACATCGTTGGTTCCGTTTTTTATATTTTCATTTCACAACAACAGCTGCTCATGTGATAAAGACAAATGACCGTCGTGGTAGATATGTCTCCTCGAGTCACGCCCCTTGGGAGAAATACGCTAAAAAAAAATAATAATAAAAAGGGAAGCGTGTCACCTTAAAAATACACGGCCACGTTTCTTTTACGTGTAGTGATGATGTCAAACGTCGGTGAAACAGCAACTTAACACGTGCAAGATTATGTATACTATAAGGAATCTGCTACAAGTTCATGACGAAGGAACCATATCTGGGGAGGGACCACTGTGACCAAGCTAATTTTCACGTTACTTAGGTACTCTATTGAGCGCCTGAAGCCTCTCCCCAAGCAAGGTGCAAGGGTGGGGAGGGTGCTGAGGATGTCTGTCGCATGCAACTCCTCGTTACCTGGTGAAGCGAGAATCGTAAAAACTCAGTAGTTATAAAATAGTAATGAATTTGCTTTAATCTCAACCATTATCATAATGTTCTCCCTCACACTGTTTCCAGGTGTCTTGATGAACGTAATTTATATTTATAATAAGTGCCGTGTGACGAAATTGTTAACGAGTTTCATGCATGAATAAAACTTTTGAATATAAAAAAAATTCAGACAAGGCACTTTATTTGACGCCAAATATAATTGTCCTTTGTTTTCTCCATGATATATATGTTTTTTTCTTTTACTGATCTGATGGTCTGATAATGAGTTGAAACTTCATTTAATTAATTTTTAAAAAAATTATATATGAGTTAGTATGTCAATGATGGTTTACCAGTTTGTAATATGTTTTATAATAAGTTTGATATCTCATAAATATGAACCATTTAATTCTGTAACTAATAGTTATGCAGATTGTTAGGTCGCTTCAACGTTTTCAAATCATATTTGTAATTGTGGTTCATGTTTCCATTCATTGACTGAGCAACACACACGCAAATATTATAATAGTAATAATAACAATAATGATAATAATGATAATAATAATAATAAAAATAATGATAAGAAGAAGAATGATAATGATGATAATAACTAATCATAATAGTAATAATAATAATAATAATAATAATAATAATAATAATGATAATGTTGATAATAGTAATAATATTGATGAAATATAATATAATCACACACACACACACACACACACACACACACACACACACACACACACACACACACACACACACACACACACACACACACACACATATGTACGTTTATCCACACGAACAAGAGAGTCAGCCAGCCAGGAACAGACAATGATAGACATACACAGATACGCAGGAACTAAAACAGACCAACAGACAAATAAATAGATATAAACATGCAAACAGTGAGACAACCGAACAAACAAATGAAAGCAGATAACACAAACAGACTAATAAAAGAATAGAAAGATATAGAAAGAAGCAGATACAAGATAGATAGACAGTAGGAATAATACATGAAAGGAACCTGAAAAAATAGAAACGTTAACAAAGATTGAAACACAAAGACAAAGACAAAACTGGAGAAAATGTTTTGCATAATCGGAGGGAAAGAAACGTGTAAATAGAACTGATTAAGACATCATTATAATCGTGTTTAACGTGATATGAGGAAGCGCGGATTTATGACACAATGGAAAAAAAAACAAAATCTTCAGCTGACATGTTTTTTTCTCTTTAGTGAAATAATTACTATCGTTTAACAACCAAAATATGATAAAAAAAGGAAAAGAAAAATATGGGAACACGAAAAAAAAAATTCATATTCATATATATAAATTTCTTTTGTCATGATACTAATCCTTGTGTCAAAATCAACGAAAGAAAATATAGATAAAATTACCATATACTTGAATGACACAAAGAAGGAAAAAAATAGATTATATGGAAAACTATAGAGAAATATTTCTTTTTTTTTCTCTATATCTGAACCATTCATCGTTATGTCGCTCATTACCGAGGTGGAAAATGTGACGTGGGTGAGAGCTGAAGGGAGACTTAATGATGATGATGATGGTGGTGGTGATGGTGGTGGTGATGGAGGTGATGATGGTGGTGATGATGGTGATGGTGATGGTGGTGAGTCTAGGCGTCTTGTTATTCCAGTCCATTTAATTTATTTAGCGTTATATCAATCTTTAGTTTCTTCTGTGTTATTCGTCTTTCGTTTATCTGTCTATCTGTCATCTGTCTATTTTCTTATGTTTACATGTTACTCTACAATTTAAGTTTATCTATTTATTTATACATCTCTACTCCTATCTATCTGTCCTCCTTTTCATTTGTTTATTTTGTGTCAGTCTTTATATTTGTTTGTATATATGTATCATTATTTTTCCATCAATTTATCTCTCTACATGTTGACACAGTTTTGTTTTCATTTATACATTTATCAAACCATCGTAACTGAAACTATTTTATTACGAATATTTGCCTTTCCATCGACCAGTTTCCTTATGCACCATCATCCTCTGTCTCCTTATCCATCTATCCTTCGATCTCTCCTTAGCTTGAGTTGATTGTCGCGTTATGATGATAGTAAAGCACACAATCATCTTCATTTTACTTCGGTTCATGCTTGCCCGTCGTCATTTCAAAACCAGTAATGTAATAAAAAATTAAAAAGGACTCTACATTGAAGGTTACTTGACTTTTCACTGTATTGTTTGAGAAAGATGATAATTTCTGGTACGTAGATGCGCCTCTGACCATAAACTTCTACTTAATACCACGCTGTGACCTTCAGTAATATACTACCCACGCCCTCAGTCGGCCAAGGTCAAATGTGTATCTTCATAGAGCGCGTGTGCGTGGAGAAGGGGAGGGAAAGAGGGAGGGAGGCAGCAGGCGCGGAGGATGGTAAATAGAGTCTGCTGTTAGAGGGTTTAGGCGGATGAGGTGAAATGGGCGGGTGAGGATGAGGGAAAAAGACCACTGTTGCTTGTCAGTATTATGATGTTAAATCTTTGTTTCCAGGATTGTGTTAGTGGCTAATTGAAAATATCTGTCAGTTCCGGCCATTAAACCTTGTGCTCTTGAGGTTTTGTTACGACTGAAGCAAATTACCCGTGAAAAGTTATGTTCTGAACGGATTATGTGTGATGTGATTTAGGAGAGAGAGAGAGAGAGAGAGAGAGAGAGAGAGAGAGAGAGAGAGAGAGAGAGAGAGAGAGAGAGAGAGAGAGAGAGAGAGAGAGAGAGAGAGAGAGAGAGAGAGAGAGAGAGAGAGAGAGAGAGAGAGACAAACAAAAAAAAGGGAGAGAGACACACAGATAGGAGAGGGAGCCAGTTTTAATTAGAGGACACTAATAATTGGTAAAGTCATCAGCGTCGGGGCAGCAAACAAAGGTGTGTTTGGTACATTCTGAGCTACATTATAGGTTATAATGAACGCTGCCAGCTTTGTATGAATACCTAATATAGGCTTCACAGTCATGAAACACTACTTGATGTTGGCCTGCTTTGTATAATATTTCAACAAGGTTAGTGCAGCATAATACGACGTAGATTAAGTTTTTTGCCTCTGCTCCGTCTTCCTATTTTCGAGTACTTTGAGCAGCTTACTGAGTCTTGCTGGAATTCTATCTGCAATTTTAGCGTCATCGAACTTTTGGAATAGAAGTAAAAAAAATATGTACATCTCTAGAAAGCTATTCGTCCCTTCCAGAGTCTTATAAGATCCTGAAGTTATCATCCCAAGCCTGAAACGCAACTAGATCTAGAAAAACAATGTGAAAAAAAGATAACTTAACGTATAATAACCAAATAATCACAGACCTTTGACACCAGAGCGCCACACCCTCACAATCTACCTGAGGGAAGCTCCATTCAGGTCCGACATTGGAAAATTAGTAACCACTGGAGCCTTATCTAACCTTATGTTGGGTCATCACTAGGCTCTCCAATCACCCAAAGATTTCTCTAACCCATGACCTAACGAGGAGTGTCCCACCATTATTTTAGGCCTACAGAAATTAGAGATCAACATTTCTTTTCTTTATTTTTTTCACTCGTACGTTCGTTTTTTTTTCCCCTTAGCCGGTAACCTTTTAATGAAATGTAAAATAAATCTTGTCTTCCTTCTTTCTCTCTTTCCTTTTCCTTCGTCCCAGCCTCGGCGCCACCCTTGCTCAAGTGCTTCTTCCATTACATTTTTCATTTATTTCCGGTTGATGTCATTCCATTGGCTCGGCAGCTGCTCAATTTTCCTGCCAGTGACGCATAAAGTCTCTCTCTCTCTCTCTCTCTCTCTCTCTCTCTCTCTCTCTCTCTCTCTCTCATCTCTCTCCTCTCTCTCCTCATCTCTCTCCTCTCTCTCTCTCACTCTCTCTCTCTCTCTCTCTCTCTCTCTCTCTCTTTTTATTTCCATTTTTCAGTACCCGGAAAATATTCTATCTTCTCCTCTTGTATTTGTGGACCGTTTTTCCCTACACCAGTATGATGAGGGCAAGAAGGGCACGCAGGTTGGAGCGAGTGCTGCGCTAACTGAGATGAAAGGAAAGAAAACAGTCATTATATAAAATGTTATTTCTTTCTTTCCACAAGTGTTTGAAAAATATGAAATAGTTTTGAAGATAGAATTCAAGGTTTCTAGTTTTCCCCATATTTATAAATGCTTGTGGTTTCTGGTAAATGTTACGTGTTTTAAGTATATGTTATTTATATTTGTTCATTTAATTATTCCATTTATCTTTTCATCTATATGATTATGGCACTGTGCCTTTAATTTTGATGTAAATCCGTTCGTGGTTTATCTGCACGTTCTAGTCAATGTAAGACGTTTATACAAAGGAAGATCAGCTGCATTCGTGAAGACAAAGGAAACAATGAAAATATACAATACAGTGAGATAAAGATAAAGTTTTAGTGAAAAAAAAGCAGGTTAGAATATATGATTAATGTGAAAAGAGAGAGTTGATAGGTTCTGGGTTATAAGGCTTGAAGACTGGAAGACTGAAATATGGCGTTCTATTGTGACTTTTCTCATGGGAGAGAGAGAGAGAGAGAGAGAGAGAGAGAGAAGAGAGAGAGAGAGAGAGAGAGAGAGAGAGAGAGAGAGAGGAGAGAGAGAGAGAGAGAGAAAGAAGAGAGAGAGAGAGAGAGAGAGAGAGGAGAGAGAGAGAGAGAGAGAGAAAGAGGACGAGACAGACACGTATAATATATATATATATATATATATATATTATATATATATTATATATATATATATATATATATATATTATATTATCATACATACACATGGTGTTATTCCTTTACCCTTTCCTCTATAAATCCTGATCCTCGTTTGATCGTGGCCGCCTCCCAGCCCTTCTCTTTCTCTCCCCGCATATTTCATCCCGTGGCATCCTGTCCTCACTCCAAAATTCCCTTCCAGACTCGGTTTATCTTTTCTCTTCATAATCTCCTCATTACGTTTCCAGCACGTCTGGTGGAGGGTAGATTTTTTATCTTTTTAGGCAATGGTGGTGTTCATATTTTTACATTTAGATTCTGTTTGTGACCTTTTTGGATGGAGGTTTCTTTCTATAATTTCCCTTTCATGGAAAACTTACATATAATTGGCAGCGTTTTGATGTGTAAATAAAAAAAAATAGAAAAATAAAAAATGTAATATATATATATATATATATAAATATATATATATATATATATATATATATATATATATATATATATATATATATATATATATATTGAATACGCTCTATTGGACGTGACCGTATCATCAGAGTGTCAAGTTTGTGCATGGTCGTTATGGTCCTGGATGACACCTATTGATTAAACTAACACCTGGGTGAGGAGGAGAGGCCTGGGTGACGCGGGATGCTGTTTTGGCATCAAAGCAACCCACCTTCCTCCAACTTAATGGTTGGAACGCCTCAGGAGGGCGTGCCTCGGGAAGTCAAACGGCACTTAGTCGTCTTCTACACAAAACTTGCCATCTAGACTTGTGGTGCCTCAATTAAATGAATAATTCTATAAAGAAAGTAACACTATTAATTCATGTTTTGAGAAGTTTATCTTTTGTTTACAATGAAAAGTTAATGAATAATATATGAAATAATAAGGACGATAATGATGACATTCTTACTACTACTACTACTACTACTACTGCTACTGCTACTGCTACTTACTACTATTCTACTACTACTACTACTACTACTACTACTACTACTACTACTACTTCTACTTCTAGTAATAATACTGAACACGTTCCTCCTTGATGCTCCATTCAACCGATATCACGAAGGTACAGCGAAGGAGGTAACATGTAGGTGATTGTAGCCACTTGATGATAAACATAATATGTTCAGGTATGGAGGGAAACGAACTTAATATTAATTTATGTCTACCTTTGGTGGTGGTTTTGCCTATGACCTTTTTTGACTTGATTCTTCTCTGTAAGGTGTGACTAAATGATTCTGTGAAGATTAGATTAAATTGATAGTTATATAAGGGACTTATTGAAACACACACACACACACACACACCACACACACACACACACACAACACACACACACACACACACACACACACACACACACACACACACACACACACACACACACACACACACACACACCAAAACACGTAACGTCACACGCCCACTCTAGAACATTTTTAGTAAACCTTTTTTTCGTACCACTCCAGCGTCTCTCATTTCCTTCCTTGGGTCCGGTCTCCCCTCGCCCTCAC
>JAXIVD010002990.1:0-2500 GCA_036785275.1 Cancer borealis
CACAAACAAAAAAAAGACGAACAATAATAAAAAAAAAACATCTAAAAAAAAATATAGACACCAGAAACAAAAACAAAAATCAAATCAAAACAATAAAACGTTAAAACAAGTGACTAACCATAGAGTTCTCGTTAATGGAATCGATGCCCATAACGGTGACGTGGAAGTAGACTTGGGTAGCCTTCCCCGTCCTTCTTAGGGGGTCGCATCTTGTCGTAATCCGTCTTGACCTCAGGCATTATGTCATCTATGGTGATGGTACGCCACTCGTCGCTGTGTGAGGGGAAACGAGGGTAAAGGGGGAAGGGGGAAAGGGGAGACGAGGGTAAAAAGTGAAGGGGGAAAGTAAAAGGAGAATGGGAAGGGGAAGAGGGAAGAGGGAAACGAAGGGGAAAGGGGAAGGGAAGAAGGGGAAGGGAAGAAGGGAAAGCAATGGTGAGAGGTGAAGAGAGGTGAAGAGGGGAAAGGGTAATGAGTGAAAGGGGAAAGAGGAAAGGGGAAAGAAATGATGAAGATAGGAAGAGAGAAGAGGAGGAAAATGAGGAAAAGGTTAAGAATGAAAAGCGGAAAAGGAGGAAAGAGTGAAAGGTGAAGATGGAAAGAGGAGAAACTACTACTACTACTACTACTACTACTACTACTACTACTACTACTACTACTACTACTACACTCACTTGCACCAGACGGGCTGTAGCAGTAGATACATCACCACCACCTTCACCACACTTAGCCATCTAGTAGCAGCATTGAGTTTCAGCGTTCCAGGACCACCTTCCAGCCCCGCCATGCCTCCAGGGGTCTACGCAGTACCTCTCCAACCTGGAATACCACAAGCGTTCACCTTCCTTCAAGTACCTCCTCCTTCACCCCCTAAAGAGAAGGTAATGGTAATCCTTCTCCTTCTTCTTTATCCTACTTTATCCTCCTTCATTTATTGTGTTTGACTTAATCCTCCTCCTTCTTCGTCTCCTTTTTTATTATTATTTTTCCTTATCTTCCTTCTTCCATCTTCTTCGACTTCATCCTCCTGTTTATCATTCTCCTTCCTTATCCTCCTTCATCTATCTCCTTCTTTATCCTCATTCTTCGTCTCCTTTTTATCCTTCTCCTCCTTCCTCCTCCTTCGTCTCCTCCTCCTTTTCCTCTTTCCAGCTTCCTTCTGGACGACTTCCTACTTCTCAAAGACCTTTTTTCATGTTTTCTTTTTTTATGTATCTCTTTGAAGTGAACCGCATCCCATACATGTCCTCGTAGCCCTAAAGGAACAGCCTAAAGGAATCATGAGTGGCTACTTACGAACACTTCTTCTCTTCTATTAACGTTTTTTTGTGTGTTTTTTTCTTTCTGAAGAGCTTTTTTTTTTTTTTCTATTCTCTTTCTTTCTTTCTTTCTAACCTATTAATAAGGATTGGTACGTGCGAGTTCACTGCTTCATCATCAATAAAGGTATTCTTGGCGTGCTCAACAACCTCGTCGGAACAAAAGATATTCTAGGCCTTTATCCCTTCCTGCCGAGTCAGACCACCAGGCCGCGACGTACCATTCTGTCATCTATACTCCAGGGATTGAGGGTTTGAGAAAGATTTTAATTGTTTTTTCTGTGGTATTAAAGTATATATGAAACAATTTAAATAGGTAATGATTATCTAATTATACGTTTTTTTTCTCTATCTATCTATCTATCTATCTCATTAGCTAACACTGGCGTGTTATAACAGTTGGCTCGCCACACAATGTTACAAGTGATCTGGTGCTTAATAGACCCTCACTCACCCTTTCAGTGTGATAACAAGGCACTTCAATCTTATCACGGCCTATATACTGATCATTATCGTCAATTACACCTGCGATAAGATCAAAATCACTGCTGCCGCTGAAAGAATAAACACTAACCACTCATTTCAAAACGAAGAAAACGTAAACCACAAACACATACAAAAAAATATGAATGATAAAGAAACAGAGGCAAAATATAAATCAAATACGCCCAATACAAAACTATTCCTGAGGGTCTGTCAAGCAAGTGGGTGTGAGACTTCCATTGCTTAAGTATTCATTCTGCTTTAAATTCAAACAAAGAAATAGTGCATGAATAAGCACATACACAAATAGTAAATATGAAGACATTGGAAATATCAACAATAACAATGATGATAATAATAGTAATAGTAATAATAATAATAATAATAATAATAACAATAATAATTATAATAATCCTAATAATTATAATTATTCTGCTTCATCTCCTTCCTTCATTCCTCAGGTAAACACAGGTAACAGGTAACAAGATAAACCAGCTAACTAATATATCAATCAAGGAAAACACGAATGACTTACCTGAATGCTAATTAGTTTCAGGTGGTGCAGGTGTCTTCTTCGATGCCACTCCTTGTTTTCAAAGTCTGCTCAGGTGCTGAAACTCACTCGTTATACATTGATTACATAAAAAAAAAATGTATATAGTCTTAGTAATGAAAAGTGTGAAAAAGGTTAATTAGAA
>JAXIVD010002990.1:7500-51150 GCA_036785275.1 Cancer borealis
TATCTAATACTCTAAATCAGGTATAGAATCAGTCTTAGTACCTGGATCTAATTAATGTTTACCTGTGTGTAGTCGAGGCTGGTGTCAATAGGGCAATACACCTGTCTCATGGCTAGGGGCTGGAAGGGAGCTAACACTTCAACGATGTCAAACTCAGGCTCTGTAGAGGAGGAGGAAGGGGAAGGAATGGTAAAGTTTGAGTATAATGTGATTTTTTAAGGTTTTATCGTTTATAGAATGGATTATAAATGAAAAATGTAAAAGAAATTGATAGTTTTGATGTAATGTAATTTTTTTTATCATATAGAAAAGACACGTAAATTGAAAAGTGTAACAGAAAATTATAGTTTCAATATGATGTAATTCTTATCATAAACTGAATTCACCAAAAATGAAAAATGTCACAGAATATGGTAGTTTGAATATAATGTAATTTTTAATCATATACAAAAGACACCCAAAATAAAAAAAATAAACCAAAAATGATAGTTTGCATATAATATAACATTCCATCATATAGAAAAGACACTAAAATGAAAACTGAAACAAAAAATTAAACAAAAACTTCAAAATATAATATAACTCTCCATTACGTACATACAAACGATACCAAAATGAAAGTGTGTGTGTATGTGTATGTATGTGTGTGTATTAGTGTGTGTTAATGTGCATACCTTACCAGTAAACAGTATAGCATTCTGCGGGTTATTCCCCCACATATCGATGAAATGAACAGCATCACCAAAACGCAGACTGGGATGACCACAAAACACAATGCACGGCTGGGGGTAAGAAAAAAACACACAAAAAAAAACACAATAAGAAAAACATATATTAAAAAACCTAGAATAATATAAGACAAATAGGTAACAAGGAATAATTACATATCCAGGTGTGTATGTATGACTTTCTATCACTTACCTGTCTGTATTCTGCACTGAAACCCTCGGCATCTAGACTCTTGAAAGCTTTGAGTCTGCCCATGCGGGAGAGATGGGCGTGAGGGAAGGGGTCATCCATTGAATATACCTTCCCTTGCTTACTGGAGGACAACCTAGGGGGAGGAAGGGAGGGAGAGAGGGAAGGAGGGAGGGAGAGATGGGTGGGTGGGTGGGTGTTTGGGTGGGTGGGTGGGTGGGTGGGTGGGTGGGTGGGTGGGTGGGTGGGTGGATGGATGGATGGATGGATGGATGGATGGATGGATGGATGGATGGAAGGAAGGAAGGAAGGAAGGAAGGAAGGAAGGAAGGAAGGAAGGAAGGAAGGAAGGAAGGAAGGAAGGAAGGAAGGGAAGGAAGGAAGGAAAGAAGGAAATATACACTATATCAACTGTATCTTTACCCATCTGACTATTTATAATCATTACATTCAACTTATTTCTCTTACATTCACATTTCCACACAAACAAAAACCGAACACACTCACCACTCGGAGAAAATATTAGAGTATCCGAGGGAATTCTCAGCCCGGGGAGAGACGAAGTACATAGGGATGAGGGAGAGGCCTAAGTTGTCCATATGGTTAGATAAACACTCAAACAAGTCATAGACAACACCGCTCGGGTAGCACGGAACCAATGCATTGCCTCCGTTCCTGATGGTCTGGGCTGCAGGGAAGGACGGGAAGGAGGGTTAAAAGGGAAAGGTTAAAGGAGAGAATGGAAAGAGATAGGAAACTTTTTTTTTTTTTTTTTTTTTTTTTTTTTTTAATACATTAAAAGGGTACTGGCTAAGGGAAAAATAAATGAAGTATAAAAATAAATCCCGCTTGTCACCAGACCCTAACTGGAAGATGAGGCAAATATAGAGAGACACAGAAGAAGAAGAAGAAGAAGTACGGGAAATGGGAGAATACATTATACAAGGAAAGAATGTAATGATGTATATATGGAAAATAATAAATTGAAATGTGTGTATGTGTGTGTTTTTTGCCTAAAAGACCAAGGCACATCCGAAACTCAGACATATGGATAAAGATTTTCAACATAGGTTTCAAGCTAGACAAGTTCAGATACAGGAAAGATATAGATCAAAATGTGTTCAATAATAGAGTAGTTCTTTATGTTCTTAATATTCTTATGTTGTTATGTTCTTATGTTCTGCACTCACCAACAGCCACACAGAACTCCCCTAGCATGGAGTCGGGATTGAAGAGTGGTGTGTGGTTGAGTGCTGTCATAATAAGCACATCTGCATTCTTGAGTGAGACTTGGTCGATGGGGCGCGGGTGTGTGGTGAGGGTGGATGAGCCGCTAAGGTAGGCCAGCTAACAGGAGGAGAGACAAAGGAAGGTGTAAGTGTATAGACCAATGATAAAGTTAATAATTCTAATCAATGTTAAGGTTAGGTATACAAATAAATTATAATATGTATGTATATATAGTCTGTTTGTATGGGTCAGAAAAGACTGAAATATACATATAAAGTAGTGGATATGACAGTCTTGAGGAATACTTAAGTTAATCTATCTATAAGACATCTGTAAGACATCTATAAAACATCTGTACAGCATCTATAAGACATCTATAAGACATCTATAAGCCATCTCACCTTCTCATGATCAGAACATATCAACCAATTGCAGCTCCCGAGGCAGTATCCTGAACTCACAGCGGTCACCTTCAAAGCTCCACAAATATCCTGGAATGACAAAAAATAAATAAATGAATAAATAAAATAAAACCAAAAAAATAACATTGATAACAGATTACACAAGATAAGGCATGAAATAAACACATAACTAAATAAAAGAAAAAATACGAAAAGGGTGAGAATATAAGATAAAAAAAAATAACTAAGAACAGAACACAACAAATAAATATATACAATAACACAATTACAACCACAATAAACTTTCTGACAGTAAATTAACTTCAATCCACATTAAGTCCACCCATCCTGAATTAAAAAACACACCAAACAAACAGAAAAAATACCTACACACACACACACACATACACACACACACACACACACACACATAACCCTCCACTCACAATATTTTCACTATAGGCCACAATCTGCACATGACTGAGGGCTGCATTGATTTCCTTCATGTTGTACGCCGCCTGCCAGGTCTTAGGCGACCGCACTTCCGACAGTGGCGGAGGGAGGGAACGGAGGTAGTTTTTCCAGCGGGAGGCGTGTCGTGCCTTCGGAGTTCTCTCTATATACTCCACTAATTCCTCCATAAACAGCCTAGGAGAAGTGAGAGAAGAAGAAAGGAGTGAGTGAATTGATGAGAAAAAAATTAAGCAGTAGATATTAGAGGTCGTATAGCGCTATGTTAAGCTAGAATATAAGGTAAGTAAGAGCATAGATATTTTCCTGTATATTATAACTAGGTAAATACAACTAAGTAAATGCAACTAGGTCAATACAACTAGGTAAACACACACACACACACCTTCCAATCTGCAATGTGGGTTCGGTCATGAGCACCACACCCCTGAAGCCTGTGTGGTTGGTGATGAAGGGCAGAGCCAACATACTGTGGTAGTTAGACACCAAGATTGCATCCACCTCTGAAAAGTCCACCAACCCTGACGCTGGCGGGACGAACTCTGGCGGGGAGTCAACGAATACTCTGTTCATGCACTCCCTCAGCTCCTGGGGGGGAAGGTGAGGCAGTAGTTAGGTAGTTTAGGTAGTAGACACAGTGCACGAATATGTTAAAAAAGAACATAGAATAAATAGAAATGAATGAATAAAATAGAATAAATGAATAAATACGTAAAATGATTTGATAGAATATATGTTAAAAATGTTTATAAAATTTGTGTCGAACAGGAAAAAAGTTGATTAGTCCATTACCCCCATTACTCCATTACCCTATTATCCATTACCCCCTTACCCCATTACTCCATTATCCCCTTACCCCTTCGAGTTGTGAGTCAGTGTCCCTAGGCAGCCATGTGTTGAGTGAGTTGAGTCGTGCAGAGGACACCAGGGGCAGGGGAAGGAAGTGACTCACGCTACTCATGTCAAGGCCACAGTCCAACATGAGTGTACAGCTCTTGAAGGTGATCACGTTGCATGGTTTGTTAGGGTGGCCACTTAGACAGTACTGAAGGAAAGGAAAGTGACGGAAAATTAATGTACTGATAAGGATTGATAGATATTGGTAAAGATTCGTTTCATGACCCACTCTATATTTTGGGCATAACTTTTTTTTTTTTTTTTCTGGTTGATATTTTATGTGTTTTGAATTAATCTGATTTTTGTTTGTTACGCCATGCAGCTAAGTTTTGCGTTTTTTCTAATTGAAGGTGATATAAAGTGGGTCATGAAACGAATCTTTACCATAAATTCTTCTGAATAACAATGACATAAACTTACGAGCTAAAAATCCAAGTTGAAGTCCAGTACATAAGAACCTAATAAATACAAGAATGACTAGAGTAACTTGTGCATCTCACCAGCTTCATTATGAGTGTGAGGGTTGATGGGCGTGGCGTGGCAAAGCAGGGCAGGGCAGGCTGGGGCAGGTCAGGTCATGGTTAAGTCAGAAGGTAAGAATAGGACCACTAGGGTGTAAGGACTCCTCTTCTTCCTCCTCCTTCAAAGTCCTGTAGTTAGTGTTTCTCTATATCACGGTCTTGCTACAGGACAAGCTGACCTTCACTCCTTGTTATTAAAGCAAATTGGAGGAAAACTAAGCAAGGTAAAGCCGGTGTTTGTACTATTTTAAAACCACCACAAGACAAGACGCAGTGTATACGTTTGTTTGTGTTTTCGTCCCGCGCTGATGATGACGATGATGACGATGAACACTGACACTGTACACTGATATACATAGATCACAACAAGAAGAACTAACGTGACCGGTGTCGTAATTCACTCTATATCAGCCTCAGTTCACTCTAATTAGAACATGGGAATATAAGGAAGCTACAAAAGGCCCGGAGGCTTGCACGAGATCGGAGGTAGTTCCTGTTACACAAGGTAATTCATTAAATTCAATGATTTTCAGTATCAATTCACTCTGATTCGGTCTCAATTCAATCTAATACAGTCTAATTATCCTTTTTCTAGGTGTGGGAGGCGGAAAATAATATAGGTGATGCATATAAGTAGTATTAAGTACCTGTTGTGTGAAGCAATAGTCAAGACACGTAAGGTAATGATGAGTAAATAAGTATAGCAGAGAAAGGTGTGATTTACGGGATATATGTAATGACAGGTAACACACACACATACACGAATAAATGTAATAATAAAACACTAAAGTAACCAGCCATTTAGATAAGAAAAAGCAAGAAGACCTAATACACATTATACAACTCTTGAAATTGTAACTTTTCTGGATAAATTTTCGTTGACAAGAATTACATTTCACACAAGAAGAAAAAATAGTATATGTGCCCTGAAATTTGAGTCTATATACTCTTAATAACTACTAACTCCTCATAACCTTAATTTTTCGAACAGGTGTGAAGGTCAGCAAGTTAATCAGGTGAGGTCAGGTCAGGTCAGCATGTCCATAGCCTCCAAGGTGACTTTCGGGGTCGCCTGCTGCGTCACGGCTAGTATTATGGGTTACGTTCACCTGAAGCAGAGTATTGACAGGTGAGTGAAGAAATTATCGGTACTGAAGTAGTATTGCATTAGTGGGCTTTCAATATGGATGTAATACTTATTTATATCATCGTGTAGATAATTTCCTTCCCAGTAATTTGATGCCATATATAGTTGTCGGGAGTTGATAATACAGTAAACCCTCCATATATCGGATATGTATAAGTCGGATGTCGGACTATACAGCCACCGAATTATTTTAATCTAAATCGGACGGCGGCGATATAAACGGCGAGCATCCGGTATAGTTTCCCGCAAAACCAGCCACCCACGCTGATGCACGTTGCTCCTTGGTCAGTTTTAGTGATGGGAATTCCGACTCTTTTCAGGAAGCCAATTTTTTCGTTTTTGTTATATTATTATTTTCGTTATATTATTCGTTATCGTTATATTTGATGACAGAGCATAGAAGTAACATACATAAATACAGGTAAGTATAAAAATACAATTATTATCTGTATTAAGTTTGGATGCTAAAAAGTGTTTTAGTGATTTTGCGTTTGTAGCAGGATAAATCGGATATATCGGATCTTCGGATATATCGACAAGGGGTGCCCCCCCAATTGATCCGATTTATAGAGGGTTTACTGTAATGCTGATATACCTTTGTTTTTAATTATGTTTTGTTAGGTGCAGTCCAGTGCAAGTGTAAATTTTCTCCATACTTCATTACTAGCATTTCTTCAATTTTTTTTCAGCAAGTAGGAGTAATATTACATCTTACTTTCAGGGAGAAGCTGCATGAGGGTGTGATCAAGGATGTGGAGCGACAGCAGCGCAGGAAAGCAGAGAATGTGTACGTGTTGCAGCAGCAATCTGACCTCACCAAGCAGCTGAGGAAGGAACAGGAGGAACAGCAGATGGAGGCAGCTCAGCAGGGCAGATGATAGGAGGGATAGGTGTAAGGAGGGAAGGGAAGGGAAGGGAAGATAAGGGAAGAGGGATATGATTGTATAAGTTCTATATGAATACTATTATGAAGGTGGGAACAAATTTCATGAGTTCCATTATATTTTGATCAGTTAATGAGTGTCATAATTAGAAATTCACTTGAAATGCCAAAGATCTAAAAGTTTTACAATAAGTTCTCAATTATGAGGATGATATTCAGTGGCAGAAATGGATGTGACAGTTCTTGGTTTATAGAGTCCTTGTGCTTAGTTATCCTGTATATTGTTGACAAATGTTATTAGTTTCTTAATTTAATAGAAAACATAGGTGAGCACATTTACTTTTAATTGTATAAAGTTATTGAATAGTGATACAGAATAAGAATTTATTAAAAAAGATTTGAGAGCTGACATTGCAGAAGTTTAACTTTTTAAATAAAACCTATTATTTTCACATGTAATCTTTGATGATCTTTATTTAGTAAGATAAAAAGGTGAAGTGGGGATACACGTTGTAGCTGCAGGTGTTCATCTCCCGTCACATTGGCCTTTGAGCCTGTGGTGAAAATTAATCCACATTTTTCATAAGATTTCACTTCACAGGTAATGTGACTGTGCATCAAAGCCTTGCAACAACAAGTAATTATCAGTTTTTCATTTTTATTTTCAGGACTTACTTTACAGTCAATGCAAAAGAAATTGCTGCACACTACAAATCCTGACACTTTAACGCTACGGTTTTCCTTTGGTTTATCAACCTTATATATTAATATTGGGAAAAAATCCCCATCTATCAGCTGTCTGCTTCCATGCAAGTGTCAAATTTAAAAGGTGATCGTGATTAATTATTAACCACCACCCAGGGCTAATGGGAGGGTGTAAGGCTACCCTGCGCTGCCTTCTTGATACCACTTGCATCTTGCTATACTGCCGTCATATTTTGTTGGGTCCTAATTCTGTAGATGTCTACAGAACATAGGCAGCATATCCCTCTCAGGTTTGTCTTACTATGAAATATGGTAATTGAAGAGCATCCAGTCAACATTTGAATGTTGCAGGTCAAGAAAGAAGAAATAGGAACCATTGTAACAAATGATAAATCAAACAGCCACGAGAAACCATAATTTTTAATTTCAACAAATGCAACAAGAGTAGTTGAGTCACATGAGTTGCCAAGTGTGTCAGGACACACCCACAGACACATCACTTTGGTGTGAGACAATCAATAACCAAGACTCAAGGAAACTATGAAAATAAACTGATTTGTGTCAGATATGTATGAAAGAAGACTTAGAAGTGTTGCAACAGGAATCATCGTCACTTTTCACTGGAATGCCAGTGTAATAAATCAATGTATGAACCCAACACCAGACACACACACACACACACACACACACACACACACACACACACACACACACACACACACACACGTGGCCTCCTCTAGCCTCTAAACCTTGACCTGATGCCAGAGTTGGAAGGTACTGTACCACCTCCCCACAGGCTGCACCACCACAAACATCTCAACACAAAGGTATAATCTGATGCTAGTGACTGACAGTTTTAACAATATCCAAGGCATTTGTGACTGACACCTTGTGTTACACTAGGCCAGGTACTCCTTCCAAATGCATTCTCAATTCCATAACAAAAATAAACAATCGCACAATGACAAAGGTTATCATTATCAATAAGCACACGGTAATTTGCACCATAATCACACCACCAATAGTAAAGCCATAAAAGCAAGCACCCACATTCATCTTGGTTGGAGGACAAAATCTAATAAAATTTCCTGTCATCTGGATATAATTTTCTAGCTACAGTAATGACGTAGATACTGTTTCCTCTACTGGCTGAGAGAAGAAATTATATAAACAGATCAATTACATAATCAAATGATGACCTGTGAGCAACTTGTCCATCCAAAAACAACACAAAACTTCAAAATCAACTCAACATCAAATTCAAAATGCACAGAAAGCAATAAAACTGATGGTGATGGTGGTGGTGGTGGTGGTGGTGGGGACATGTGATTCAGTAATAATCAATCATAAACACAACACACTCTTGACTGTAGTGATGTTCCTTCCTCACACTCAGCAACGTGTCTTCACAATGCAACACAATACTTGCCTCCAATCACTACAACGAGAGGACAACCAGCTGTCCCTCACACCACACCACTCCATATACACTTAGGTCTATTTATATTCTGTATCAATGACAAGACTAAATACTGTGGTTGCTAGCACTAAACACACCTATGACTTGACTCCACGTTGACTTAAGGGTCGTACAGTATTCAGATCGTAATAGGCATTGTTTTAGCCGCACAGTTAAACGTAAAACAGTTAAGGAATAGGATAAATTTAAGGCATGAAGATATGATGATTAAATTTGCAACTTGTCAGTGAGGTTACTTAAGATAAAGAATTTGAAATATAGTGTATATACATTTGTACCACCAACTTTTGAGGCTTAAGACAAATGTTAAGAAGTGAGAAATATCCATTTTACACTCCACTTTACAGATACACATTAGACGTAGATCTGTGACGCAACACCCAATGCAGGGTTACAATGCTTAAAATATACCGAGTTAGTTAGTTAGTTCAATGACTTAAACAATGAGGGTACAGGTACAACATGGTGTTCCAGAAGATACAACTCAAAGCTCGTTTCAGAAGAAGAGAAGTGGTGCAAGTGTGTTAAAAGTGAAGTGAAGAGAAGCTACACTAATGGAACACTTAAACACGAGAAGGAACACACCAGACCAACCTTCCCACTCTTGTCCAACCCATACAAGCTGGTCACCAAGAGTATCACAGCTGCTAAAAAGGCATAAAACGACTATACAATACAAAAAAAACACACCAGCAGTAAATACGAAAATGAGAACCAAAATGTACGTCAGCAAGAATATAAAAGTAGAAAAACAGGAATGGTTAAAAATATTCAAGTGCGAAAATATGAGTGATGTGACGAAGGTAGAGAGGAAGTGTGTGGTTGGAGGAGACAAACAGCACCAAGATATGTGACTGTGTGGTGTTACTTATGTGTTACTGAGGTGATGTGGAAATGACGAGAAATGTTGCACAGACAAACTACACTTTTAAGAGTCAGTAGTTTGTCTGTGTCCAGTGGTCTGTTTTAACACTGAATATCCATTGATTAAGACATTTATTTTCCTTGTCAGGTAATGGCTATCAAAAGTAGCCTAACCTAACAAAACAAAACAAAAACAAAAACAAAAATCTTGGAATCATAACATCAAGTGACTCAAACGACAGCCAGTATTCCTCAGAAGTAGTTCAAATTGTTAAATAATTGATGGTCTTCAACAGGTGGCAGCACAGAGTGAACTTATAATTATGCTGAGGCAAGTAGCATCACCTTGGCACTGATCATGAACTGCATCCGTTATGATACTGATAACACACACACTAAAGCCAAGAGGAGGGTGTCAAGAAATACACATTAATGCTTGACTGAGTGTGTGCTGCAGAAAGCATGAACCTGACTTGCTATGTTTGACAGTGTTTAGGGAGAAGGTATACCATGCTTTAACTAAAATGTCATCTTTAATATGGAACCTTCACCAGAGTAGTGCAGTGGTCAGTGTTTGGGCATGACAACCTAGGGTCCCAGGTTCGATCCCCTGATATCCGCTGGCCACTATTCTATCAAATTCTTCATCCAACCTCACCACTCTTCCATGTGTAAACAGACCACTGGGCTTAGTGTAAGTGCAGTGTTGGTGTGTATAATACAGTACAACAGAGTAGGGCACCACACATCAAAACCTAATACATTACACACACCTCAAACTAGTAGTCAGCACTGAAGTAGAAAATTAAAAAATCCCTTTAATTTTTCACTCTCAGGCATCCTTAGATTAGAAATATAAAGCAATTCATTACCATAGCAGAAAAGTTTTGTCAAGGCAGAGAAAGGTTAGCATTCAGACACCATTTGGGGGAAAGTCTGCCACACACAGCAAAGTAAACAAAGAGCTGCCATAGATCATTACAAGCTGGAGTGAGAGGAGGATAATATTAGGTCACAAAACGGAAACGGGAAGAATTGAGGCAAAATGAATGAATGTTCAAGATAATGACAATAACAAGGATAATACTGATGCCTTTACTGGTCTTTGTCCTAACGATATGAAAAAAGAGAGAGAGAGAGAGAGAGAGAGAGAGAGAGAGAGAGAGAGAGAGAGAGAGAGAGAGAGAGAGAGAGAGAGAGAGAGAGAGAGAGAGAGAGAGAGAGAGAGAGAGAGAGAGAGAGAGATACTACCTGTCAATACATAATAAATCAAGAGCTTAATATCTACATTTGAGGGAAAATATACACTCAACTTTGTGTGAGTATGAAAGCAGGATACACACACACACACACACACACACACACACACACACACACACATACACACACACACACACACACACACACAGAAAATAGTTACGTAGTTATGAAGGAAGTAATGGCACATAGGTTGTTGTCTTCATCAGTTTCTATTTCCTAAAACTAATCTTATGTTGACAGAAAAACGGTATATATTCTGATGAAGTAAAACATTAAATATAAGATTATATACTCAACTCATACTGTTTAATAATGAATGGGACCCACAGTTTTTTGTGCAAACTGTTGTCGATAATCACCTCTTGATAACTTCATTAACCTTGCTGTAATCATCATTATGTGGAAGGTAATTACCATGTTTCCACTGGTCACCCTTTATCACCAAAACACATAATTAAGTGCAATTTGTATGTTAATTCTTTTCCTTCATCAGCATTTCATCCTCTCTTCCTTAGTCTATTCTTTCCTGGTGATATAACCCACATGAAAACTTATATTAACTAGTGGTTTGGTATTATCACCCAACATAACCTTCCCTTCAGAGGTGTGGAACATATAAAGGTAACGTTAAAGTGTCATTCTGTTACAACACATCAGGTGTCACGAAGAAACAACACACAAACTAAACCTACATTGTCAGGGATATAACTAACTATAACAAGATCAATGGGAAAAGTATATACCTCAACACACACACACACACACACACACACACACACACACACACACACATCCATGCACACACACAAACGGATCCATCTACACTTAATAAAAAAAGGACACTGAACTCTAAAATAAATGCCATCGAGAAGCTATAGTGTGGCCTGGCTCACTAAGGCTTGAGGCCCAGTGCCCACTCAAGGTGACACTCAAACACATTAGGTAGTCCTATAAGGTGGCCCCCAACTGCAAATCATCGACGAGTGTCTTGTGGGAAGCCTTACAGTGGCCGCCTCAGCCTGGCACTGCTGGCCCCCCTGTGGTATAGTAAGCGTGTATGCCTCGTGCACACTCCAAATGGCACTGAGGCTCAAACAGACTGCACAATGTCCAGTTTTGTAGCAGTGTTCAGTAGTCTGCAGCAGGGAAGGTGTACAAACATTTCACTTGGACTACAAACAACCAACTGCAACAAGAATCACACTTCAAGTACTAAGGAAAACTGATGCAAAGACAATCTTGTATCTGGTGATGAACACACATGACGTGCATGGAAGGTCATGACTAAGGACTTCCTCATGCACTCACCCACATTGAGTGTTCACGGATATAACAAAGTACCACAATCAAGACTTAAGTGTAACAAATGTTAGTTATCTACATAAAGCAATATAACTAAGTACAAGTCTCTGTACAACATTACATAATTCTTCACGTTAATAAGCAAATATAATAATCTTGAGAAAGTTTTAGGTTAACTTTACAAGCTGAATATATGGCAAACTGAGATAAATTTCAATGTCATTTCAGAATTCACTTAAAACAGTAAATAACAAAATATGATTAACTTAAACACACACACACACACACACACACACACACACACACACACACACACACACACACATACATACACACGGTCACCCAACAGACTACCCAACACCACCCTGGCTTCCTTGCGTCCTCACCTGACCGCCTGTGTTCCTCCCACCCGCCACAGCCTCACCGCCGGGAGATGAGTTTCCAAACACATCACTCACACACCCAACACACCTGAGTAGAAACACCTCAGCCGTGACAGGCAGGAGAAACACAGACACAAACAAATAGATGAAAACCTGGGACTTATTTTAAGATGTCCCTCAAGGAGTGTATTAAGGACCCTTGGAGACAAAGTATACACTGCCTTCCTTTCCAGGGATGTTCACTTCCATACATCAGTGTCATATACAACACACATCCATCCCTAAGTGTCTATGTATACATAAATATGCACGTACTTGGAAAAGCAGGATATACATGTCTTAAAGTGCTTTGAATATCATCGCAAGCCTAGATGAGCCACCTTGTACTATGGCTCTTAAGTATGTATAATATATAACGTACGTGTGTATCGGAAACAAATCCAAGTAGTAGTAGTAGCAGTAGTAGTTGTAGTAATATATGCCAAGACAAAACTATATATATCACTTGGTCATAAACGTCATCAAGTATGTACAAAACAGGGTCACAAAAATGTTTCCCTTGACAAGTAACCTTTGACATCACCTTGACCTTGACAGCCTTGATGCATGACCCTCAGAAGGTGACACTGTCCTTGAGGGCCGTGTGGAGTCGGGTCGCCTGCCTCTGGATGTCTGGGTCGCGGCGGTTCTTGAGGAGTGCTTCTGTCTTGGCCACTAGACGGTCCCGCACACCTACGCCAAACAGTCGAGCATACCTGTGTGGGGGGAGGGAGCGAGTCTCTCTAACTCTACATAACAAGAGGAATAATAATAATAATAATAATAATAGTATATTAGTAGTAATAGTAGTAGATTTAGATAGTACAGAAGGGAATATCTGATGCTGATTGAAATTATTCTTTACAAAACATTTTCCTGACTGACGCATTGACTCAGAGGGACAAGATACAATGTAAATCAATATAATAAATTAATGCAAACTTAACTGAACATAACCAGCTTAAGCACATCACTTACTGACCAATTCACTAACTGACTGAAGAATTATGTAGAAAATTATATATTACTAAAGATTCACAGTCTGTAACCTACCACTCGCCACAACACAATGGAAGCTGAAGCATATCAATCAATACAGGACAAAACAAGGACTGAATACAAGAGTCAAGATTCCTGAGTGACCAAACAACACAAAATGCAACACCTGCCAAAAAGTAATACCTGAGACTAATTAGAATCCAGTTGAGAAAAAGGTGAGTTTATGTGTGTGTAATTCAACTCTGTATCTATATTTATCCCACTTTACCTTCAGTTGATGTACATTTTTTGCCATTATTACCTCTTTTTTCAGTCCATTCCAAATACAAACAAATTCCTCTTTGCAATTCTTTCTTGTATTCCCTTAAAATTTCTAGCCTCTCCTTTTCTTTCCATTATTATATCTTTTCTATCTGTTTCCTCCAGTTTGTTCTCAAATCTTTCTCTTCTTTTTCAATTAATACAATATTGCGTCCTAACTTATACATCCATGTGGGTCTCCTTCCATTCTTCCCATTTCCAATACACGTGTTTGTAAAAATATATGCGTGTGAGTGACAGAGATACAAAGAGAAAGAAAAACAGAGCGAGAGAGAAAGCAAGAGAGAAAGAGGGAAAGGTATAGAGGAGGTGCATGATAAACAGAGAAAGAGAGAGAGTAAGAAAGAGAGAATGAAGGGTTTGTAAAAATATATGTGTGAGTGAGAGCTACAAAGAGAAAGAAAAACAGAGCGAGAGAGAAAGCAAGAGAGAAAGAGGGAAGGGTATATAGGTGCATGATAAACAGAGAGCACGAGAGAGAGAGAGAGAGAGAGAGAGAGAGAGAGTGAAGGAGTATAGAGGTGCATGACATAGGCACTCACCTGTCCATTGGCATGCTTGTGGGTGTGTCGTCATCTCGTCTGCAACACACAGTCATGCATCAGCCTATAAGCTCAGGTGTGGTGGTGCTCAACGGCGGGGGAAAGGCAACTCTCAAAGGAAGACAAGAGGGACATTGACCAAACCAAGGAGTGTGTGAACGTATGGCAAAGTAATGCGAGCAGAATGGGGTGCCCTGGTGTGGGTGTGTGTGTGTGTGTGTGTGTGTGTGTGTGTGTGTGTGTGTGTGTGTGTGTGTGTGTGTGTGTGTGTGTGTGTGTATGTGTTTATAGTGTCAAAAGAAAGTATACTACTGGAAATCATGCAATTGCCATTTTGTACATGGTAGAATGTTATCAAATTATGAAGTAGTAATAATAATGATAATAATAATAATGATAATAATAATAATAATAATAATAAGTATAACAATAAATTTGGTTATTAGTTTTAAGAATTCACTTAATTATGATAACAGCATTGGTAAATACACTTAAATTTAAACACTTACTATCCAATCCATTCCAATCCTTCCTTCATATATGGAAACAAAAAGTAATCCTAATCCAATTTTGATATAATGACTATGATTAAAAAAAGTATATGATATTTGTGTAGACGAGACTAGCACAGGTTTGGTCAAAGCACGCGCACACACAGACACACAGTAGCATGTACATCTCCTGCGCGCACAGACAGTAAGCGCTATACACTACACATGGTCACTGCAGCATCATGTATATGGATGTGTATGTGTGTGTGTGTGTGTGTAAAATGCTCCTGAAAATAATCTTAAGAGGACTGTAAATTGTATTGTATTGTCATTAGATATTAATTCTTTTTGCAGCACATTTCACAGACTACCATTTGTGATCTGCATTTGTAGTTATGTCACTGCAATAACTGACTAAATAACCACTACTGTAATTGCAAATGTATGGATTAATTATACATTTATCCTCTCAAATAAATGAAGTAAATTACAATTGTTGAGGAGATAAAACTTTTCCATTGCTAGAATTTAAAACTCAACATGGATATTATTTCACCATAAGATCACGTCAATTTGAGTGGAACAGATATATATATATATATATATATATATATATATATATATATATATATATATATATATATATATATATAAAATAATAATAAAATAAAAAACTGTAGCTAACAATGCCAATATATTCTGTTTAAACTCTAATTCTATGATCACTGTCTGCCAACACGCCCCTGCATCTGTGTGTCTACGATGGGAGACTACAAGAATATAGGTATTATGTACAAAACAAGATCAAGAACACTGCTGATCTTAGGACATAAACACACCTAAGGAAGCAATACTCCTATAGAACGGGTCCTTCCTTCTAATCAAAGACTCATATAGGTAGAGGAATGCTAAAAGGAACGCTAAAACTAGATAACAAGGAGAATAATTACAGAACTACAGTAAGCTGAAATCACACCTAAGGGTTTCATACAAGACTAATGACCTTGAGAAATATGAAAAGGAGTATGATCTAAGAAGCATAACTACAGCATAACTTCACCCTTACAAGACCTTCATACTAACTAAGCATACTAGTTACTAAGGGAATAATGTACAAGGCCTTGGTTTAGTATGAGGACAGCTCACCTCACACACACACACATCATAGCCAGGTAGTGTGTGTGTGTGTGTGTGTGTGCGTGTGTGTGTGTGTGTGTGTGTGTGTGTCAGTGTGTGTGTGTGCTCTCCTTAACTAAACACAAGGTAATATTCACCTTAGAAGAGTTATAATAATGAAGAAATAAAGAGAAAAAAGCAATATAAAGAAGGAGAAAAAGAAGAAAATAGTAAATTGAAAAGTATGAAATCTTATGTAAAAGTTAAACAGCTTAGAATAAAAATAAAAAAGAAGAAAGTCAGCAAAATGAAAGCATAGACAGAAAACTAACTGAACAAAAGATAAAAAGAAAAGAAAAAAAAAAGACAGACTTAGCCATGAGCCAGAAGCAGAGGCAGACAAGGACAAAGACATAAAAAAAAAGATAAATAAATAGATAAATAAATAAATAGATAAACAAATAAATAGATAAATAAATAAATAAATAGGTAAATAAATAAATAGATAAATAAATAAATGAATAGATAAATAAATAAATGAATAGATAAATAAATAAATGAATAGATAAATAAATAGATAAATAAATAAATAAATAAATAAATAAATAAACAAATAAACAGATAAAAAAATAATAATAACAATAATAAAAACCTCGGATCGCCTCCCCCCCATAACTCACATAGTATCAGGAGCCGCAGCCTTGTTCTCTGGGGGCAGGTCCACACTGGGGTTCAACTCATCCTCAGCCACAGCGTGTGCTAGTGTGGCCAGCAGCGTCAGCACCCGCAGCAGCACCGCCTCGTCAGTGCTGCCCTCCACCAGCGCACTCAGCTTCCGCGGACCCTGGAATGTCACCACACGGAAAGTTAAACAAGAAATATATAGATTGATTAATAAATATGTAAGTCAAGAATTGAGGCATCACTATAAAAAATCTAAACCTGGGTGGAGGCTGACTATCAAAAACGTACCAGTGTTCACAGATATAAAAAAAAAAAAATGAAAAAAATGAAAAAAAAAAAAAAAATGGAAAAAAATGGAAATGAAAAAAAAAAAAAAAAAAAAAAAAAAAAAGGAAAAAAGGAAAAAATAAATAAAAAACAGAGAAAATAAGCCTCACCTCAGCTGCGAGTAGAGAAGGAATCATCTCTCTGTTGCATGATAAGTTCACCAGCAGCCTGAGACTCTGCAGCTGTACGTGTGGGTTGTTGCTGTCCACTAGTTGATACAGTCTGTGGGGGTAGGACGCAACATTACCTCAACCACCACTCAACACACACACACACATACATACATCTTATACACTAATACATCATGATATACAGCTGAATAAATTAATGCAGTTAATCATTTCTTAAATAAGTGATATGGTGACCAAGAAGATAATAGAATACAGGAATCCACTTCAAAACAAAGGAATCAGATGTGTAACTCCAAAAATATCTATATCTAATATATACACACTAAAAATAACATCACACACACACACACACACACACACTAGATGAAGGAATGCAAATATAAATGGATAAATAATTGAATGAATGAATGAATAGAAGGAATAAATGGATAAATTAATTGAAGTTAAGATAAATTCATAAAAAAAAAATCTCTCACATCCCATCACTGCCTCCTCACCTACAAGTCTCCTTCCATCACCTAAACAAGAGTACCTAGAATGAGGGTTACCTGGTAATTAAGAGCCTCACACCTGTCCTCCTCACCTGTGTAGCAGCGGACAGTAGGACTCATGCCACTCGCTGATGGTGGCAATGTTAGTAAGCACCACCAGGGCCGCCAACCTCAGCCCGTCATCCCCACAACTGTTCTGCACAAACCCCATCAGAAGAGGAAGGCAACCCTGTGGGAATACAAGGTGGGTTGAGGCAATTTTTTATTATTTTTTATTTTTTGACGTATTTTTGCTGCCCCGTTTTAATTAATGTAGAAAAAAAAGAAGAAATAAATAGTGACACGTAAACACACACATACATAGACAGTCATGAGAAAAATGTTTATGAAGGATGGTGAAAATTACAATGATTAAATATAGTAGTGATGGATTGAACAGGACAAAAATATCTATAGTACATGATTTTTAGAACAATAGTAAAAGTTAAGATTTGATATGTGAACTACAAACATATAAACACACACACACTTGAATAAACTTGATGCATAAGTAATTAATGCAACAAATATCCATCATTTCAAAAGCAAACTGAATAATAAGTAGTAGATTTGGAGATGGGACAGTATGAGCATAACTGTTTTCCTGTATATTACAACTAGATCAATACAACAAAATAAATACAACTAGATAAATACAACTAGGCAAATACAACTAGGTCAACACACACACATTCAAGACATCACTATAAAAAATAAAAAAACCCACATCAAATAACAGACAAGAAGAGGCAAGTCCATCTACACCTCCATAAAAAGCTTACTGGCGCCAACGGTTTATATAGAAAAAAACAAAAATAAACACACACACACACACACACACCTTAGCCTGTCGTATGTTTTCCTCCGACAAGACAACATTCCCCAGGGTCTGAACAGCAGGTAACCGTACATCCTTGTCCTCTAGTAAGGTGGTGAGGCGACGAATGCAACCAACCTCTCGTAGGAAGTCCTGTGGGGGAGGATCAGTGTTGTATGAAGAAGAAGAAGAAGAAGAAGAAGAAGAAGAAGATGAAGCAGAACAAGAACAAGAAGAAGAAAAATTAAAATAAAAAGAGAACAAAAAGAAAGAGAAGAGGGTCAGAATGTGTTAAACTGTGTGAGTATGTGTGTGTGTTAGACTGTGTGTGTGTGTGTTAGACTGTGTGTGTGTGTGTGTGTTAAACTGTGTGCATGTGTGTGTGTGTGTGTGTGTGTCTGTCCTCACCAGGTTGACACTGAAGGCAGCACAGTTAGCAATAGTGGCCAGGGCGCGCTCCACCAATCCTTTGTCCTCCGAGTACAGTAGCGCCACCAGACTCTTGGCCTCGTAAGGGGTGAGTATCCTGAGCCAAGGGAAGGAGTGTCAGAGACTAAGATTAATGGAAAAAATAAAGAAAATGTAAAGAAAGAATAAATGAAACAATGCAATAACTACCTCTTATATGTGTTTTTTTGTTTTCTTTATCTTTTGTGTGTATGTTTTTTTTTTTTTTTTTTTTTTTTTTTGTGTGTGTGTGTGTGTGTGTGTGTGTGTGTGTGTGTGTGTGTGTGTGTGTGTGTGTGTGTGTGTGTGTGTGTGTGTGTGTGTGTGTGTGTGTGTGTGTGTGTGTGTGTGTGTGTGTGCGCGCGCGCGCCTACCTTCCCCTGCTAGTGAGGTGCTCTAGGGAGGTCGCCAGCTCCTCCCTTGAGTCTGAGTACAATGCCTTCGCCTCCTCCTCCAGCTTCCTTTGATGTCCGTCCGGGTCATTGGCAGCCTCAAGTTTTTTTCTCCTTAAACTTTTGCGCACCCACTTTGGTCTGGAGGAAAGGAGGAATGATGAGGAGGAGAGGAGAGGAGGAGGGGAGAGGAGGGGAGAGAAGGGGTGAAGGGAAGGAGGAATGGTGAGGAAATTTGATGTTACCTGCAAGGAGAGCCATCAGGGGGGATGTGTGTGAGATTCTCAGTTGACCTTGAGGTGATGAGGTGCTTGACGTCAACAGGAGACAGCAGACGCGGGGAGTTCCATGGCGAACACTGCAAACAAAGGGAAACAAGGCAGACAATAAGGGAAATAGTAATGTATATACAGGTGTGATTGAGACTAGTAAGTATATAAATAAATAGATGGATGGATGGAATATAACAAAACAAGAAAGAGAAGGAAAGTTAGTAAAAGATGATGGATGGAATAGGACAGTGTGTATATAAAGTAGAAAATACGAGGAGGAAGACATAGGAAGAATAAATAACAGAACATAAGGAAAGAGAAGAGAAGGAGGAGGAGGAATAGGCATAGAATGGAGGGATAATAAAATAGGAATAAGATAAAAAAAAAAAAAAAAAAAATGGAAGTGCAAACAGGATAATCACAAAACGAGAGATGACAAAAAAATAAAAAATAATAAAAAAATAAATAAATAACAATACCAATATGAATAACTAGATCATAACTAAATAAACACACAATAATAACTAACCTGTAAGCTCTTAGGGTCATGAATGGCTGAGTTACGTGAGAGTGCGTGTCCTGCGTGTCCATTCCCAGTCTGTATGGCGATGAAGGTGTCTGCAAACTGCCGCGCCTTCAGGTTCAACTCACGAATCCGCTCCTGGAGGTGGTGGTGCAATGTTACGTGTGTTCGTGCGTGTGTGTGTGGCTGAGGGGGAGGACTGGTGGACTGGTGGACATATATAGCAGAGGTAGTTATACTTTAGTTGACTGGGACATAAAGAGGAGAGGCAGCAACACAGTGCAAAAAGATGGTTGAAATACTTGACCAATTGACAGTGCAGATGAAAGATAGAAATGCCTTATTGAGTGGCTTTCAAGATGCACTTTTTTGTGATTTCTTTTTAAATAAAGACTCACCATCCATTTCTTTTTGTGTGTGTGTGTGGTGAGGTTAGTTTGGGTTTAATTTAATGGCAGACTCTTCTATTACTCATTATAAGTAGTGTATCGGATTTATCGTTTGCCACCCGTAGCCACCAATTGTATCGGAATAGAATGTGTTTGGGGTACCCGGGCCTGGTACCCACGTGGCTTGGAAGAGTAGAGGTAGCGTGGATGATGGAGGTCTTGTTGAAACACACACGGCTTGATATAGATGATATATTGAACAACACACTTGATGTAGATATAGAAATATACAGTGACTATGATATGACCTTTGCCTGCCTTGAGAGAGATGACGACTTGTTGATGGTGGTAGCGAGCTGAGATGATGAGCTACTTGGCAGAGTGGAGGTCGGAAGAGAAGTGAGGAGAAGCAGGTGCTGGCGGGCGACTGGGAGTAAGAGTGGGTGGAGCCAAGGGGTCGCGCGGTTAAAAATGCGCGACTATGATTGGCCTGAGTTGACCTGTGATGACGTCAAACTCACAGTCGCCCGCCAGCACCTGCTTCTCCTCACTTCTCTTCCGACCTCCACTCTGCCAAGTAGCTCATCATCTCTCAGCTCGCTACCACCATCAACAAGTCGTCATCTCTCTCAAGGCAGGCAAAGGTCATAGTCACTGTATATTTCTATATCTACATCAAGTGTGTTGTTCAATATATCATCTATATCAAGCCGTGTGTGTTTCAACAAGACCTCCATCATCCACGCTACCTCTACTCTTCCAAGCCACGTGGGTACCAGGCCCGGGTACCCCAAACACATTCTATTCCGATACAATTGGTGGCTACGGGTGGCAAACGATAAATCCGATACAGTAGGTTGGTTTAATGTGATAAAAGATTATATTCATTTTTTTTTTTCACACAAGCAGCCATCTCTCAAATATGTTAGATGACAGAGAAAAAAAAGCACAATGCAAGAATTTAGTTGAAAGCAAAACGAACTGGATGCATCACTCAAAAAAAACTGATTGTGTTGATATATTACAAGAAAACAAGACACATTTAAAGTGAGTCCTTAGTTGTATTAACATTACTATCACTCTGCCTTCCCTTGTTGATCCACCTTCACCTTCCTTGCACAGCTTCAAGAGAGAAACACAAAGATACTTCATAAACTACATTAACAATTAACTATTATCACATCTTTCTTGCCTCCTTTTCATTCTATTTCCATTAATAGTGTTTAATGAACTTTTTTTCCTATCTATTGATTATATTTGTTCAATTACTTTTTTAAAGACCACATTTCTGTCCCTTGACCTTTCATGTCTTCATTAAACAATAATGGTAATCATACACTGGAATCATGAGGTGCAGCTACACAACCCTCACATTAATAACGGATCACTATCGCTGTAGAGGCAACAACAGCAGTAAAAGCAGCAGCAGCAGCAGCAGCAGTGTGGTCAATATACAGTATTCACAAACATCCTTGATACTGTCACGTCCCTCAGAGTGAGTCTAGGTGTGCTATGGTTTTCCATGTTGACTATCAGACAATGTATATGTACACACATATATATAACTGTATTCCCGGTGGCTTACAAAAGACTATCAAATGGGACGGAATGAGAGATGAGAGGAGCCAATCTTCTGTACTCTCTCCTACAAAAAGGCAGGACACAGAGGGGAGGGAAGTGTAAAGTCTCCCTGAATCCTAAATGACTTGTATTGGTTACCCTCTTTTAAAGACGGTATACATCAGGTATATAGATATAGATATACCAAACATATTGCAATGTGAGTGTGTATTGACGTAATAATGACTAGTATAGCAAGCAATGGTTGTTGTAGTGTTAATTCAACTTTATAAAACATTTCCTTAACCTTATAAGTGTTCTCTCCAATGAGTAGAACACCTTGATGGCACGATGCAGCATCTTGTAAGCCACAAAACACGGCACAAAGTATATCATCATGAAGGGCAAGGAGCAGGAATAACCTCAGCAAGTTGGAGTGAAGGCAAGCACAAAATACAGAATAATGAAGTTGCAGTACAGCGACAATCCAAAAGACAATCATAATGAAAGTTACAATGCAGTTGAAATACATACAAGAGTACATAGTAGAACACCAGAGTGATGCTGCAACAAAAGAAAACAAAGCCAGTTACAATGCAGGTGTACAACTTGAGGCACATCTGGCAGTACATCACATTACATGACCCACACCACAGTACAATGAAACTCAATAACATTATAGTACACTCACTCAATTATGCACCATCTTTAAAACACTAAAATTACACTATATATAAACGAACTCATGCTTGGTGCTAGTCACAATGCTCTCTTCTAATCTATGTTTTATCGACTAGCTATATAGAATGCACAGACAGATTAAAATGTGCAACTAAACTTAGACTTACAACCCATCATTACCATCTTCCCTCTTAACTCACTACTACTACCACTACCACCTCCACCCTTCCCACCACACTGAGGGATAAAGATAAACCATACATACATACGCTGATGGATAAAGATGGGTCACTAAACTTAATAATTACCAAGTGTCGCACCTGGACTGTCTTGGGCCGGATGATCAGCTTCCCTCGGGCGCTACTCACATCCAAGTTACCCAGCAGTGCATCCGTCTGTGTGGTTTGAGATAGCCGCCGGAACACCACGCGTGACACCTCCGATTCCTCGTCATCTATAGCAGAGTGTGAGTGAGTTATTTATTTATTTTTTTATACATTGAAAGGGTACTGGCTAAGGGAAAACCATAATACGTTAAAATAAATCCCGCTTGTTGCCAGATCCTGTAAAGAAGACAGTAGGAGATTAATTTGAAGAGAGTGTAAAAAAAAAAATGTATGTGCTAAGTGGATGAGGTGAGGTTAGGGTTGTATTTAGTATGTGGATGAATTAATGGATGGAATGATGAGGTGGTTGGGATGGTTATAGGAAGTTTAATAAGTGCTACAAGTGTGTTATGTGTAATGCTAAAATATACTCGTTAATTCCGAAGAGCATTCAGGTGAAGATGTAAAATAATACCTGACATTAACACACACATATCAACACAACACAATCACCGTAGCAGCTCGTAACACACACACAACCTGACACACTAAACATACTACACTAACACACACACATACTAACACTCATACTTCCCACGCACCATACGAGACTGGAATAGACTCCCTCAACGCATTTTACACTTCAAAACAACACTCATTCACAAAACAAATGCACACACACACACACACACACACGTCACTACAACACAACACCCTCACACTAACCATTACACTTGATACACTACCTTCCTCGGCGTTTCCTTACCCCCAACACCCAAGTCTATATATATACGTGATATACACCACAACACCACACCTACGTATTATTAATCAGAATTTTGTCATGTAAACAATTTCTCGTCACGCCCTCACACCCTCATTTTAACCTTCCCTACACTTACAGAGGTCGTGTTTCCGCGCTAACTTCCTGCAGAAAGCTGTCTTGGCGTAAGAGTATCCAACGTAGGCGAATCCTGCGAACACAGCCGAGCACAGAGCCACTTTATTTAGTGTTCTGTCCTGTAGTGAGCCTCCCGCCGCAGACGACATTTTGGACTCAAGCTACGACTCCCAGGACGGACGACGACGCATTATTTATACCTTATAACTACATATATATACTCTGACATTTATTGAAAAGTAAGATATAATGTATGATGTGTTTTTATTAAAGTTTATGTAATGTTTCTTGTTACCAGGACCAACTACGATTCTTTATTTATGCTTAATGATGCCATATAACTACTATGACATATATTAAAAAGTCCGAGGTAAGGTATAATGTATTTTTTTCATCATAGTCTGTTTAATGTTTTTGGTTTATATAATGAAGGTGAAAATTAAATAAATCCAATTGTTTATACTAGGAAAAAAACATCTAGGCAGTGGCCCTCTAGCGGGGTTTTGTATTATTAGGTTTGTTGACACCTGAATGCTGATGATGATGATGATAATGATGATAATAATGACCATGATAATTATGCTGCACTTTGGTAATGATGATTGTGATGACATTGTATCCAGAACTTCTCATCATACAGCAAAACTAATAAATATTCCTGCCGCCTCTCATGGCTGCTGATGATAATAATGATGGTGCTAATAATGACTGATTATTAGACAGCACTTTGGTATTGATGGTTATAATGACATTGTATCCAGAGCCTCTCATCATACAAGACTAAATATTCCTGCTGCCTCTCTTAGATGGATGTTTTCCCTTTAATATCTATTTTTAATTTATATATCGAGGTAGGTTAAGTCTTTCTCTGTTTTGTATTGCGTTCTGTTACAAGTTGACATTCAATTGTAAAAAGAAGTTTGATTATTGTAATAGGATTCATAAGTGAAGGGTTCATGTGAAGCAATTGTTTGACTTCGTATGACACGTGAAAATGTTAATAGCTCTCTCTCTCTCTCTCTCTCTCTCTCTCTCTCTCTCTCTCTCAGGCAACTTTAATTACTTTTACATAAGCACGCACGCACACACACACACCGAGGGGCCAGGGTTCGATCCCCTGGGCGGACGTAGAATATTTGGGCGAGTCTCCTTTCACGTGTAGCCTCTGTTCACCTAGCAGTGAGTAGGTACGGGATGTAAGTCGAGGGGTTGTGACCTCGTTGTCCCGGTGTGTTGTGTGTGAGTGGTCTCGGTCCAACCCAAAGATTGGTCACTATGAGCTCTGAGCTCTTTCCATAGGGGGACGGCCGGCTGTCTCGAGAGAGACCAGCAGCAGACTGTGACAGTGAATAACACACACACACACACACACACACACACACACACACACACACACACACACACACACACACACACAAGAAAATATTGTATAGGAAATGAACACACTAACAAATCTAAGGAAGAAAATACTTTGAAGCTGCGCAATCATGGATAAACTGTCAAAAGATAAAGAAAATCTAAATATGATCACCAGAGAAACATAACAATTAGTTCAGAAATATAAGAATGGCGTTTGCATAGTACATATATGGATGAAGAGATGATAAAGAAATTAATTATATCTATAGTACGCCAAAGGTTGGAAAATGCAGGAATGGTATGGTCGCCTCAAAGAAAAAAATATAAAGATTGAAATAATACAAAGAACAGATACTAATATTGTCCCTATCACTAAGTCATTTGAAGTATACAATAGTTTGATCATTTAGTTAGTTAATTAGTGTTAATAAAGTAAACGCCAGACATCAAAGGTCATATGGCGCTATGTTAAGTTAAAAGGCTGACGGAAGAGCAAAGAGATAACAGCTAGGCAAAAGATGGAAGACAAAAAGAATGGTTAATCATAATGAAATGGTTAGATTGAATAAATAAAGGATGAGTTTATTAAAGAATCATAGTGGAATTTAGAACCATCAATAAAAACAAGAGTACAATTTTGTTATGCTATTGGAGAACCAGAGAAAGGCAATGAAAACTATATAAAAAAAAAGCCCATTTGTGATTGCTGGTTCCATAAAGAATTAACATGACTGGAATGTGTTCAAATAAAAATTGCAGCATGACAAACATAGGCAGGTGATAATGTTCAGTTTATTACAGGTAATCTTTGGGTTTTGGGGAAGACACATGGGGTAGGATGATGCACCTTTGGACCACTTAACACACACCACCACACACTCACCAAGCCAACACATCAACACACTCCACCTCACCAAGCCAACACTCACCACCTCACCACCAACACACACCTCTTCATCAACACACTCCACCTCAATATTATGCAAAAGCAGACCCCAACACACACACACACACAAACACATATACACACACATACACATTCTTTTATATATACTATTGTTTTGTGTATGAGACAGACCTATACACACGCACACACTCTCTCTTCTGTAAACTATTTCCTTTATGTATATTTCCCCATGAGTATGAGTATTAGGTATACATAACCATTCTTCTATCTTATTAAGTGGAAAAAAAAGCTAGATCATATACATCAATTATTCGTAATTATACCTGAGAATGTGTAAATTATTATTCATCATTACCATTACATTACCTTAAACACACACACACACACACACACACACACACACACACACACACACACACACACACACACACACACACTTAGCCTGCCATTACAACAGAGATGATGAGGTCAATACATGTACACACACACACACACACACTCTCACTCTCTCTCTCTCTCTCTCTCTCTCTCTCTCTCTCTCTCTCTCTCTCTCTCTCTCTCTCTCTCTCTCTCTCTCTCTCTCTCTCTCTCTCTCTCTCTCTCTCTCTCTCTCTCTCTCTCTCTCTCTCTCTCTGCCTTAGTGTGGGTTCATTACTGTTACAAAGGAAAGTTGTGCTAAGCGCTTATACAGAATTAGAAATCACTAAGTAATTTAAACACTTGATCTAACTTTTAAAACTGATATGAAATTAATTTTTATCATGATGTCAAGTACAATTTTTCAGGAATAATTGTCTAAGTTTAAAAAGACTAAATATATTCCTCAGTGAATGGAATAAATTAATTGAACTGTACAATACATTAAGCTAAAAAATTAAACTTAATAATCCATAAAATAAAATAAAAACTTTCTGATCACATTCTTTATACAGGTGAGTGGTGGTGGTGATGGTGGTGATGGTCCAGGTGAGATGCATCCTTAATTAACGAGACACCTGCACTAATGCCATACACAGGTGGGACAGGTGTGCAGGACAGGTGGGTATTTGGCACTCTTTGACACCACTATTGTAAACACTATTATAAAAAAATCCAGACCTTGAATGACTGTATGTGCGTGGAGATGATACACATAAAGGTACGTACATGTACACTGTAAAACTATATACTAACTTCCTTCCTCTATACATACACACAATGTACAAAAATATGACTTAATACAAAATTGTAGTTTAGGCTATACTACCTCGCCCCCTCCTGGGAAAAATTATGAAAAAAAAGATGAAAATAATAGTAATAATAATAATAATAATGAAAATAATACAAAAAATGAATATAATTATCTATCAATATATATACCCATTGAAAATTATTAGCTAAGACAAGGCATTTAGGGTTCAGGGAAACTTTACTCTCCCTTCCCCTCTGTGCCCTGTCATCTACCTATCTATACTTTCTGTAGCCTCGTGCCCCTAGAAACGTCCCTAAGGTGATGACCATGGCAGAAGGGCCTCCACCTCTCCCTCCTTTGTTCAATCCCTTCCCTTTATCAGCACCTCCTGCTCCTTCACCCTATCCTTCCATCCTTCTACAAGCCTCAAGTTCACTCACCTACAGTACATGGCTTTTCATAGGAGAGAAGACACCAGAGAGGATTTTCAGACCTCTCACTCCGTCCCTTTTAGTCAACTTTCATGATTCGTAGGGAATATACAGTAGTAGTAGTAATAATAATAATAATAATAATAATAATAATAATAATAATAATAATAATAATAATGACAGTATAACAAAAAATATTCCTATGTAATGATTCCATACTTAATATTAACAAGGCCGCCACTCTTCCTCCTCCTCCTTCCTTCTAAGGCAACACCACCGCCTCCTATTACCTCTTAGCACCTACTTGCACACCTTGGCTTGGAGGTGTGAGTGCAGTAAAGCTTCTCTTCACACTACCTACCTCAAGTATAAAGGTTGGCACACACACTGACTGTAGACTCATATATTTTTGGCATTATGGCAAGAATATCAAGGCTGTGGGACTCTGCACTTGGGGATATATTTGACCAACAGACAGAGTGTTCGTTTGATTTCTGTTTATGATGATGTGTGGTGATTCCCTTCCACAACTGCAGCCACAACACAACACAACACTTTGTACTGTGAATCTTTCCTGCACCTGACTCAACAACATCACAGTAAATAATGGCAGTGATAACCTCATTCCTGTTTGTTTGCACCATCAAGCAAACCATGATTCTGTTTGCTGTACAAGACACTAACTCTATCCTGATGCTTCCTACACACACCACAACACCACTTAAGTTGTGACTCTCTCCTGCCTCACCACCATCACGTTAGGAATTAAATGTGATTAAGATGGGTTGCAGACCGTGTTCTGCCCTGGCTTGAGGCTGGGCACGGGATGACAGAGGAAGGGGAGTCACTGCTACTACTGCTGCTGCTACTGCTGCTACTACTGCTGCTGCTGCTCACCAAGCCTAAGATGTCCGAGACCGGGATTCTGCGAAGAGATCAAATGTAAAGAATGTTATGAAATGGGTTTAAATTCTGTAATATAATAAGAAGTAAATAGTGATGTGGGAGGATACATTATGGTATTGTAACAGTGAGCTTGCCCTCCCCTCCCCTCCCCTCAACACCTCCACCTCCCACACACCCACAGCATGAGTTACCTTGTGAGGTGGTCAGGTCCTGAGGCCACACTGTTGGGCCAGGGGTAGGTGGCCAGCACCCAGTCAAGGGGATCTGTCCATGACTGGGCCAGGCTGGGGGGGTGAGGGGCAGCAGTACGCATGGCCGCCACTAGACGAGGCACCAGGCGGCCGTTCCACACCTCCAGGAACCAGGCTTGCGTTTCCTCCTGGCCGAGGGGACAGTCCAGCAGCAGACCCGGCCCTAGCGTGGCCTCGGCCCCGCAGTGCCCGGCCAGCAGTGTGTTGAGGTGAAGCCACAGCCGGGCCAACCACTCAGCCAGGTGGTGGGCATCAGGCAGTCTGGTGTTGGCTGCTGCCTCCGCTGCTGCTACCCGCCGCCGCAACACTCGCCCAAGCAGACCCCGGACTGGTTCCTGCTGGGGACTGAGTGTAGCCCACCTGGAGAGCAAGGCAGCAGGTGTGAGGGGGATTCATACTAGCCAGCAGAAGGGTGTGGGGGAGCAGGGAAAAAGTACAGAAGAAAGAGTGAAAAGGATACAGAAGGAAGAATGAAAAAATTACATTACGGAAGAAATACAAGTCACATCAACATAACAAAATAATAAAAACAACAAAACACCTTTCCAGCTACACAATAAAAAATAAATCCACACAACCAAATCCTTTCCACATACTTGAAGTTGCAGTGGATGTGTAGGCGTGTGGAGAGGGCGGTGGTGGGGCAGCAGGTGGCAATGATAGCCGGGCCGGAGTGGAGGGTGGAGGGGAGGTAGCGTTTCAAGGTCTCAACCACTCCACCTGTTAGAAAGCTCGTTAAATTACCTGGCTAAGAAGGGGAGTTTACCTGGGTTAGAAGGGGAGTTTACCTGGTTTTAAAGAGAATATTACCTAGCTTTACCTGGTTTAGAGATGAAGTGTTAATGATGCATTGTGTGATTGATTACATTGATCAAGAGAAACAAGGGATGGCAGAGAAAATAGTAAAATTAAAACTAGAGAAAGAATATATAAAAAGAAAATTACATAACTGAAAGAAAATCTTGTATACATTCTAACCATGAAAACAAAATATTGGACATTGAAGAAATTACATTACATAAAAATATAATGAAATGCAAGAAGGTAGGAAGAAAAAATCATTGAAATTATTAATAGATAGAAATTATTAACAAAACATATATATAATAGATATAAACATAGTCTCTCCCTCTCCCTCTCTCTCTCTCTCTCTCTCTCTCTCTCTCTCTCTCTCTCTCTCTCTCTCTCTCTCTCTCTCTCACCGGCAACATGTAGATCATCCAGCACCAGTACTCGAGGGTTGGCCAGGCTGGAGTGTGAGGGGGAGGTAGAGATGGAGGAGGAGATGGTGGAGGAGGAGGTGATGGTGGTGCCGAGGAGGGGAGAGGTAGCTGCTCCTCGAGGCCAAGTATTAGCAAGCAGCTGACATAACTCCAAACTGTTGCTTCCTGTCACTCTGAAGGGAAAGAAAATAAAGAAAATAAAGAAAATGAGGAAAATCAAGAAAATCAAGAAAATCAAGAAAATCAAGAAAATAAAGAAAATTTAAAAAAATCAAGAAAATAAAGTAAATCAAGAAAATCAAGAAAATCAAGAAAATAAGGACAATGGAATGAGAGTTTGTTAGGTTAAATTATGTATTTTTTCTATTTATTTTTTTTTATCTATTTTTCTTAACTCTAGTCAATTCTTTGCTTTTTTTTCCCTTTTTTCTATCTATGGATTTTCCTTTATTTTTTATTTACCTTAAGTCTATTCTATTCTTTATTTCCTTAATTTTCCATTTTTTTCTATCTATCTTGTTTGCTGGAAAGTTTAATATCTGTTTCCTTTCTTTTTTCATTTTTTTTTCATTTCTAAGATCAAAGGTAGGTCAGTCAGTCTCTCTCTCTCTCTCTCTCTCTCTCTCTCTCTCTCTCTCTCTCTCTCTCTCTCTCTCTCTCTCTCTCTCTCTCTCTCTCTCTCTCTTTCTCTCACCTGAACACCTTAATAGCCTCCTCCGTGACCTCATGACCTCCATTCACCACGTAGAACTCCGCCAGGGTGTGTGCGAGGGAGGTCTTGCCTACCGCTGATGGTCCCGCCAGCACCAGTCGTCTGTGTTCCACCAAGAGACTCGCTAGCTGTCTCAAGGCTGGGGCGGGGGTGAGGCTGGATAGAGATGCTGCAGAGACATTACCCACAACAGCACCATCCTTCTTGTGACTAGCATCCTGAAGAAAGAAAAGAGGATATTTTATTTTTATTTTATTTTTTACGTTAAAAGGATACCGGCTAAGGGGAAAAAAAATTAAGTAAGGCTATCCAAAGCAAGTTTCTTTTCTGTATTACACAAAAAGACAAAATAAAGTATATATCGTTATTATTATTATCTTTTATAAGTCTACATTGTTCTACCTTGAGTCCATTACCACCACCACTACTACCACCACCACTACTACCACACCACCACCACCACCACACACCTTGAGCCACACCAACACAGCATCCACATCCCCTACACAATAACCGTAGGGGAGCAGCTCAGGCCGGGGGAGGTGCGGCCCACACACCACCTCCTCCATCTGATAGCTCTCCAGGGCACCCACATCAAGACCCAACGCCGACACCGGGTCAATGGAGTTGCCATAGTCCTGAGGGAAGAGGTCAGAGGTCAAATGAGGTCAGGTGAGTGTGTAATGTAGTTAAGTGTTTAGTAAAGGTCAAATTAATGTATGTAGGTGTGGAAATAAGGTCATTTGAATATAAGGAATGATTATTTGGGTAGTAAAGGTCAAATGAGTATGTAATTGGGAAAAAAGGTCATTTGAGTATATAAAGTGATTATTCATATGTTTAGCAAAGGTCAAATCAGTGTCTGTATGCGTGAAAAAAGGTCATAATAGCTTTATGTAAAAAAAAAATTAAAAAAAGTATATGTATAAGAACATAACACACAAAAATTATATGGTAAAGGAAAACTACTTCCATGAAACAAACAATATCTTAAGGAACACCCTAGCTCTCTCTCTCTCTCTCTCTCTCTCTCTCTCTCTCTCTCTCTCTCTCTCTCTCTCTCTCTCTCTCTCTCTCTCTCTCTCTCTCTCTCTCTCTCTCTCTCTCTAATCACCTTGAGAGTATTAATGACCATCGTGTCCAATTGCTCCCACGTTGACTTGGAACCCACACTAATATTTCCAATGTGGGTGAGGTGGGCGGGGTTGAGGGTGGAGGGGTGAGCGGGGGAGGTGGGGGAAGGTCGAGGTTGTCCCACCACCACCACCACCTTCATCTGATGCCCATTCTCGTGAGGCACTGAATTGGTTCCTGTGTGGGTGAGAGGGGGTTAGTTGTGGGGGTTGGGGGGGTTAGGAGGTGTTGGTTGGGGATTAGTTGGGGGTTGTGGGGTTGGGGAAGGTAGGGTTATACATTTTTTTATTCTTTCTTTGACTCGTGTTCATTTATTTATTCTTTTCAATTCTCATCTCTCTCTCTCTCTCTCTCTCTCTCTCTCTCTCTCTCTCTCTCTCTCTCTCTCTCTTACTGCTGATGGGTGAGGGAGTGATGGCCAGGGAGGTGAGGGTGTGGGTGAGGGAGGGGAGGAGCTGGTCAACTGCTGTCCCCTTTTGTCCTCTCATCACACCCACCAAGCGAAGATTTTCCTCTCGTAACCCAGCAACCTCAGCCTGTAGGAAGGTGTGGGTGTGTGTTACTGTGGGAGGGAGGGATGAGGTGCTGTGGGAGGGAGGGAGAGGTGAAATAGTGAAGGAGAGAGAGGTGAAATAGCAATAGGGAGAGACAAGTACTATAAATGAAGAAAGAAACATTAATAAAACAAATACGTACTCAAGGTAAAATAATATCGTAAAAACCATAGCTAAAACACATCAAAAAATCACAACAGCATCAGATAATATACAAATAACAAGACTAGCGGACATAGAACACAGGAAAAAACTTATATCAATACATATCTTAACACCAAATTTCATACCTGCAGCCTGGTTATGGTGTCGGCCTGTGACTGCATTTGGTGTTGGGCCGAGAGCACTTCCAACCGACAGTCAGTAAGCGCTCTTTCCTTCTGCGTCACCTCTTCCTTAAGCCGCCTCACCTCCTCCCCTTTATCCTCAAGCCCAGTCCTGTAATAGTAGCGGTGGTGGTGGTAGTGGTGGTAGTAATGAAATAAAAATAAAAAGATAAGAAAAAAAACTATGAAACACACGTACTGTTTGTGTTGCGTGTGGTTCCTCCTCGTTAATAATCCCGCGGAGTGAGATTTCCGAGGGAGTGAGGCGGAGTAAGGTGGCGGTGGTTGGTGGTGTGGTACAGGTGGAGGCTGGTGGTGTGGTACAGGGGGGACTGGTAGATGTCTGACAGCGGTGTTGACTGTGTGGTGAAGCGGCAGGTCATTCAGGATGTTGGCTGATCCCCCGTTTGACCCCGTTGACCTGACCTCATCTTGTTGCTTCAGTTTCCTTCCGTGCCGGCCAAACGCTCGTCGAAATGAACTTCTTAGCTGAGGAGTGTGTGTTGGGGATGAGTTTTGTGTGTGTGTGTGTGTGTGTGTGTGTGTGTGTGTGTGTGTGTGTGTGTTGTGTGTGTGTGTGTGTGTGTGTGTGTGTGTGTGAAATGTGTCTATGTGTGTGCGTGTTTCCTAAAAAGTGTCTTAATTATGTAAGTTTCCCTCAAAAAGCTACACAGATTATTTAAGTTGTAGTGTGTTATTGTTGTTATTGTTTTAGTGTGTAATGTTATTGTTTTATTCATTGTTTATCTACGACTAGTATGCCAACTAAATAATATAAATAGCAGAAGAAAATGTAATATATTAAAAGAAGAAAATAAAAACTAATCTACTTGTTACAGTTTTAAAAAGGGAATAATAATAATACTAAAAAATTACAGTATTATCCTCACTACATTATAATAAAATAAAAAGATAATACTTATGAAGAAAAATATTAACATGTCTATTCATTGCTAAGGAACAAATGGTATAAAGTAATAATGATAATAATGATGATGATGATGACAATGATGATGATGATAATGATGATGATGACGATGATGTAGGAGCGGAATTAGACGTTATCCACCTGGCATTAAGGGTGACGAGGCTGTGTGGAGAGTTAGGATACAAGCCCTTACCGCCCTTACTGAGTTATCTGCTGTCTAGTCATTAATAGGGGCAGGGGGCTGTTTAAGGGGCTTCAAGAGGTAAGGGGTAAGGGGTTTAAGGGGCTTGAAGGGGTAAGGGATAAGGGATTTAAGGGGTAGTTTAGTGCTAAGTGGTTATATTTATCATCATACTCTTAATTTATGATTTTTGTGTTTTCTATAATTTAACATTACCAAAAATTTTCTTATCTTTTTATATATATGTATTTTTTTGTACATGATTTTGTCTAGTGCTAAGTATTTTTTTGTATTTTTTACTATCATATTCTATTTATTTATGATTTTTTTGTTTTCTATAATCTAACATGACCTGAATTTTTTTTATCTTTATATATATGTATTTTTGTATATGATTCTGTCAACACACTGTAATTAATGACTAATGATGACTAATGATGTACAGGCAAAGAACACTCAATTATCCTCCACATTATAGTGTCACATTAACTAATAACTGATAATAATTAACATACACTCAAAGATACAGACATATACACAAATAACCAAAGGAACATTCAATAAAAAAAATAAAATAAAAGTAGATACACGAATTACTATAAAATAAAAAATAAATTAACTACATGCACACGAGTGATTTCAATACCATACAAACACAAATCTTTATCTTAAAACGTTTACCTTAGTGTGTGTAAGAATCAAGTAAACAAGAAATAGTAAAAGAAATAATAAAGAAAATGAATATAAAAAGTTTGTAGGTAAGTGTATAGTTATCACACTTATTGTTCATTATAGAAACATTGATTTAGGTGCGTTTTCCTTTACTTTCTTACCTTAGTGAAGATGCAAAGGTGAGCTACTAGAGGAGGAGGAGGAAGAGGAGAGGGAAGGAGGAGGAAGAGAGAAGTGGTGTTGTAAGTATCATAAAAGTAGTGTTAGTGTATTAATTCAAGTATATTATAAAGTATCTTACACGTTATTTACACACACACACACACACACACACACACACACACACACACACACACACACACACACACACACACACACACACACACACACACACACAACCTTTAGATATATACACAAACACCATTGCAATAGCTTTAGAACCAAAATCAAAGCACACACACAAACACAAAAAAAAAAAAAACACACACACACACACACACACACACACAAATAAGCTTTAAAAGGCCAGAACAAGAGAAGCGTTTAAATAGCTCCATTGCTTCCTCTTACCCAGCTTCTTTTTTTAAGCTTAGCAGCCTGGCCTGGGGTGTTAAGGGTATCCGGCTGTGTGTGGTTATGAGTGTTGCAGTGAGACATGAGTGTGGTAGTGAGAGAGCGTGAGCCCAGGGATGCATATGAGGAGAGGGATGTGCCACTGACTGTAGAGGTGACACTTGATACACTGTCACAGGAAAGTTGTCGCTCCAAGCTGATGTAACCTGGAGGGAGAGAGAGAGAGAGAAAAAGAAGGTGAGAGGGAGAGAGGGTGAGAGAGGTATATAAGAGAGGTGAGAAGGAGAGATATGTAAAAGAAAATATTAACAATGGTATTCTTATTACGTGTGTGTGTGTGTGTGTGTGTGTGTGTGTGTGTGTGTGTGTGTGTGTGTGTGTGTGTGTGTGTGTGTGTGTGTGTGTGTGTGAATGGAATGCCTGGTAATTGTTATGTTTGTCTGCGTGACTGAGGAAGTAACAATATCCACCTGTTATCCCTTACAATAAATAACAAATGATTAAAACACACACACACACACACACACACACACACACACACACACACACACACACACACACACACACACACACACACACATTCTCTATTGTTATCATCAGACTGTTGGGTTGAAGTATATTAACATTAGGTTATCAAATTATATAATGAGATAAAACTTTGAATAACAGACTACTTTATACAATGTTAAAAAAAAAAAAAAAAAAACTATATTCTACATGAACTTAAAAAAATATGTTTAACTATAAGAACCATACATCCAACCTGTTCTATTATTCTCACACAATAAAGCCAAAACAATAATAATAATAAAAACTACTATCCCTTCACACACAAAAAAAATGTTCGGTTGTGTCAGGTGGAGACAGGACGTGGAATAATCAGGAAGGGACTCAGCAACGCACCTGAACTAACAGACTGACACATTGCTGAACTCTGCTGCCTCAACACTGCCGCTGTCTTCCTGATCTCAGCTGCCTCCGTCTCCTGTGGGAAGGGAAGGAAAGCAGCAGAAGGAAGGGAGGGAGGAAGGAAGTCAGCAAGGAGGGAGAGGAAGAGAAGGAGAAATGAAGGACAGGATATATTAATACTCTTGTGTATAATGATTCTTTATATGAGTCAATAGAGATGAATAATGGGTAATGGCAGTCAATGGCTAGATAAGTTATTAAAGGACTGTTTCATGGCTTTCTTAATATTATAATGATGAAAACTGAGAATCTAACTTTATAGGAAAATAGATATAATAAAATGAACTTATAATTGTTAAAAAAATATGGAAAATTTTACTATGAGGCTGAAAAATATGTAAAATAATTATAATTTTACGTTTACAGAGACAGATATAAGAAAATTGAGTCTTACAATACTAGATCGAGAAAATTTGACTGTTGAAACTTGACTTTAAAAATAATGAATCATGAAAATATGACTGACACTCTTATATCATGAATACAAATATAAAGGTGTGTGCTTCTGATGTGTTTCTTCTATAACCCACCTTGAGATCAGGTGATGACGCCAGCCTCTCCAAGGTACTGGTAACACTGTTCATAGTCTGCTCCAAGGCTGACACCACACTGGCCTGTCAACACCATTACAACACCATTAACACCACACTGGCCTATCAACACCATTACAACACCATTATTACTACTTTCAAACACTCACCATTAATCACCATATGAACACAACCTCCATTACCGTTATCAAAACCACTGAAATACGACACACCATTAAGATCCATTAGTTTTATTACAGTACGCAAGTTATCACCATTAAAGCCATAATTAAACATTATTAAACCTTTTATAATTAGCAACTAAATAAAAGCCACTCGGTCATTATCCCCTTAACCTGCCTCCATTACATCTGCGTGAATAATTAATGGATCTTCGTATGAGAAAAAATATATAAACTCCTGAATTTCAAAAACTGAACAATAAAGTACTGTTTCTTTTCTCTTAAAACTGTAATCACGAATAAAAAAAAGTGTATTATGATGTATGAATGATGAATTACGTTATATATTCATCGTACGAAGTGAATATTACGCACAAGATGTCTTATGTCTACCAAAAACACTGAAAAAATATATTATGATTAATCTGCCTTGAGATACATCACGAAAAACGAGAAAACTGAAACGGTAAATCCTAAAATGTTACACGCACTACATTTAGCGAACCTTTCTGTTAATTACACACTTTAGCACAACACATGAATAAATATAAAGGTTAATTAACACATTCACACCAACACTGACCTGTGAAAAGGCTGGGCATGACCTGTACCGTGACCTCCTCGTAGCCACCTCCCACCAAGGAAGCTGCGGGCGGTCACGGCGGGAGACAGCGGGTGTTCCTCCTTCCCCTTTCTCCTCCCACAGCGGTTCCATGGTCCAGCCTCGCCCTCCACCTGGCCCACAGCATCCATGGGAGCAAGGGGCGGTGGTAGTGGTGGTGGTGGAGGAGTCCTGTGCCACTGTAGGAGAGCTGTAGGATCTCCCTCGTTTCCCGCCGCCTGCTCGGATCGTTGCAAATCCGTCATGTATAGCACGCCCTCCTGAAGGCCCTAGAACAGCACCACAGCACGTCAGCACGGTATTATTGCTGCCTCCTCCCATTATGTGTGCTGGGAGGCGTGTGTGTGGTGTGAGGGGCGTCGCCGCGGGGATACAGGGGGCGTGGGAGGAGGCGAAGGTGAGTCAGGGTAGAGGGTGTGAGAAAAAAAGATGATCACGCGGGGATGTCAGTATACTTTCTTCCGCTTGCCTGAATCGCCTCCTAGCTTCCCCGAGGCTCTTCCTTGCCTCTGGGTAAGCTGGATGTGTGTGTAGACGCGCACATGGTTTCCTGCTCGTGTACGTGCGTGTGTGTGTATGTGCGTATGTACTGTGGGACAGGACGTGTGTGTGGTGGGAGTCTGGGAGAGAGAGAGTGAGGGGCAAAGAGGGGTAGGGGGCAACGCGAGCGCCATCTGTTTACTGCCGCTTCCTTATATCACCAAATACTGTCTAAGCTTACTCGTCAGCTTACTGGTGCAGCCTCACACTCTGTAAAGATGAGGTGGTGTGTGTGTGTGTGTGTGTGTGTGTGTGTGTGTGTGTGTGTGTGTGTGTGTGTGTGTGTCTGTGTGTGTGTGTGTGTGTGAGGAAGTTTGAGAAAATAATGTAGTGGGGCTATGAAAAAAGGTGATTTGTTCAATATATTTTTTCTTCTCTCTCTCTCTCTCTCTCTCTCTCTCTCTCTCTCTCTCTCTCTCTCTCTCTCTCTCTCTCTCTCTCTCTCTCTCTCTCTCTCTCTCTCTCACACACACACACACACACACACACACACACACACACACACACACACACACACACACACTAGATTTATAGTTCCTTCATTACTTACATGGGTAGACAACACCAGCCGTCTCAAATTTGAGTGACTGGTATTTCTACGCATCTCTCTCTCTCTCTCTCTCTCTCTCTCTCTCTCTCTCTCTCTCTCTCTCTCTCTCTCTCTCTCTCACCTGTGCAGCCATTCGCCAACGCATGACCACCACCGCCGTTCACTAGTGGAATAATAGGAGTCTGCAGCTTAAGACTCCCACTTTGGCAATGACCGTTCTTGAGATGGGATGCAAGGTGTCCATTCTTAAGGGTGTTGTTATTATTGTTTAGCGCCTTGGTTGTAGTGGTGTTGATGGTGGTGTTGTTGGGAATTTGGGGTAGGCGGCGGCCACGTGGGATGGTGACGAAACCCAGATCAGTCATGGTAGCATCTGTCTTGCACACCTGTAGAAGGAAAGTAAGGTAAGGTAAGTGAGGTAAGTTACGCTGAAGTGAGGTGAGGTGAGGTAAGGTAAGGTAGTGGTGGTGGTGGTGGTGGTTATTTTTTACTCATAACCATCCCCCTCCTCCTCTTTAATCTTCTTCCTCCTCCTACTCCTCTTCTTTGATCTTCCTCTTCCTCTTCCTTCTCCTCCTCCTCCTCCTCCTCCTCCTCCTACTACTACTACTACTATTACAAAACGAAAAAAACAATGATATATGAAAAATATAGTATTAGTAATAATAAAAATAATACACCATATATACAAACAAACAAACATCCACACTAATAAATAACTAAAGGAACATCACTTATACAAACACCTACTACGCATTCGCACGCAATAGCTAAAGGAACACAAACAAAGGAGGCTAGCAATGCGTAACAGGCAGGCAGGTGTGATGAATGGCAGGTGTGCGTGTGTGTGTGAGTGTACAGGTGTGGACTAGTGCCAGGTGTGGGGGGGGGGAGTAAGGGTGTTAGTGTCTAGGTTATGAGGAGTGTGGGTGAGGTGATACGCTTATCTTCCTCCTCCTCTTCCTCTTCCTCTTCTCTTTCTATTCCTCATCTTCTCTTTTTATTTTTCTTCTTCCTTCCTTCATTCTTGGTGGTGAGGAGATTGATTTATTTTTCCTTGTTTTTTCTTTACGTCTCTTCTTCTTCCTGCTCCTCCTCCTCCTCTTTCTCTTCTTCTTTCTCCTCTTCTCTCTCCTCTTCCTCCTCCTTGCCTTTTTTAAACTTCAGCACCAAGAAAATTGAATTATTATGTTCTTTCTTTCATGTTTGCATAATCTTCTTCTTCCTCTCCTCCTCCTCCTCCTCCTCCTCCTCTTCCCTCTCCATGCCTCTACGTTTTCAGGAATGTTAAGTAGAAAGTAATTTTGTACATTCTGTTTTATCTTTTTTATGGTTTACTAGAGTTTATGTAGAAGTAGTAGTAGTAGTAGTAGTGTGTGTGTGTGTGTGTGTGTGTGTGTGTGTGTGTGTGTGTGTGTGTGTGTGTGTGTGTGTGTGTGTGTGTGTGTGTGTGTGTGTGTCCTTCAGTTCGCAGTCATGGGAAATTATTAGTTAGCATTCGGCTCCTCCCAAATCTCTCTCTCTCTCTCTCTCTCTCTCTCTCTTCTCTCTCTCTCTCTCTCTCTCTCTCTCTCTCTCTCTCTCTCTCTCTCTCTCACCACCTGCTCGTTCCACCTGCTAGCCACGCACCCAAGAATACTAAAATCAAGCTGTTCTGAGACGAGTTCAGTCACCCGTCTTATTATGCAAACAGCTGGCGTTATAGATTCAAAGAGTGTAGTGGTGGTGGAGGTTCTTGCAAGGTTGGAAGGGATCTATGCATACCTACTGAGATTCAATACCATGGGAGTGCTGAGAAAGAGGATGTAGTAGTATGTAGTAAATGAATAAATGTGTATGAGTCAATATGTGGTAAATTTAATAAGTATGAGAAGAGATAATGTAGGTTAAAATAAGGGAATGAATAACTATGGGGTATACATTTTACCATGAGTGTTGTAGATGAATGTATTGTAAATGAATAACTGAGTATGTGAGATAAGGTGATATATGGTAAATTTAATGGGTATGGGAGAGGAGATAAGGACTAGAATATTGAATAAATGAATGAGTATGGGAGAGGAAATAATATAGATTAATGTAGTGAGTGAATAACTGTGGGAGAGGTGAGAGATTATGGAAAAATAAGTGAATAAATGAATAAATGAGTATAGGAAAGGAGAGTAGATAAATAAATAAATAAATATGGGAGAGGAGAGAAAATAAAAATAAATAAATGAGTAAGTCAATATATAATGAAGGAATTGCGCGTTGGTATAATGAGGTAAAATAATGATTACGGTTTAGAATGCAGGTATGTACTATGAAAATAAAAGTTACGTTAGTTAATTAAGTTCAAATATTACTGTGAAGAATTGATTAAATCGTTTCGCTTCACATCACAGTTGAATTAAAAGAACATTAATAAGAAAATAATAATGGCTGATAGAATAAGGTAAATAAATGATAATATCTTTAAATATGATAATAGTGATGTTAATTTGTTAGCTAAACATTAAAACCAATAATTACTGTTGTTATTGTTGTTAAATGTTACCGCGAATAATTGTTTCATAGATATTTATACATTGTTATTGTTATTGTTGTTGTCTAAGTGGTATTCAAGTGGATCTCCAACACTTGTACTTAGGAATCCTTGATAACTTAATTGAGAAGGAGTGTATAAGAGGTTTGAGATGTGGTCAGTGTATATGTTTGTGGGATTCGAACCTTTCTGAAACACTCTACTGAAATAAAATACTGATCACTTAGCTAACGAGGATGTTAACGAGAACCATTTGCCTTTATATGGGCTCTCTCTCTCTCTCTCTCTCTCTCTCTCTCTCTCTCTCTCTCTCTCTCTCTCTCTCTCTCTCTCTCTCTCTTTCTCTCAGTTTACTTAATGTAATCCAATCCTAGAATTTATCAAACTAAAAGAGAGAGAGAGAGAGAGAGAGAGAGAGAGAGAGAGAGAGAGAGAGAGAGAGAGAGAGAGAGAGAGAGAGAGAGAGAGAGAGAAGAGAGAGAGAGAGAAAGAAAAAAGGCGTGACAGTTGATTGGTAATTGTAAACATGCTATTCTTTTGCCATAATATTTACCTCTCTCTCTCTCTCTCTCTCTCTCTCTCTCCTCTCTCTCTCTCTCTCTCTCTCTCTCTCTCTCTCTCTCTCTCTCTCTCACTTCCATTACCTTCTCTCTGGCAGGCTCATTACTCACAGTAGAGAGGCAAAGTTCTCTCTCTCTCTCTCTCTCTCTCTCTCTCTCTCTCTCTCTCTCTCTCTCAATGGTAAACTCACACGAATACAGAGAAAAGGAAAACGAGAGAGAGAGAGAGAGAGAGAGAGAGAGAGAGAGAGAGAGAGAGAGAGAGAGAGAGAGAGAGAGAGAGGAGAGAGAGAGAGAGAGAGAGAGAGAAGGGGATTATTTTTTCAACCCACTATTATGTCTCCCACGAGGAAAGGTAACACAGACATCACAATAACAGGCTAACGACCATTACAGGCCATTAGAGATGAATTAGCACGCCACATCCTGTTTCCCAGCGACGGTTCCATTACCCTTCCTCTCTTCCCTTCACTGTAATTGTGTCTCTTTATTTGGGTGGCATTGTAAGTTTTATATCATTGTTAGGTTAGGTTAGAGTTAAGTTAAGTTAGGATTATCAGATTATATTATTTACATTTAGTTTTTCATATTATATTGTTCGTGTGATTTAAGCTTAAGATCATCGTATTCTTTTTTTTTTTTTTTTGTATATATAAGGAATTAATGGAAGGTAATATACAAGATCATTAAAAACATCTATCATTATAAAATTACCATGATCACTACGATGTTTCAAAAAATACTATAATGTTCTGAGATCCATCATTACTTTCTACGACGTGTGTGTGTGTGTGTGTGTGTGTGTGTGTGTGTGTGTGTGTGTGTGTGTGTGTGTGTGTGTGTATCATTATTATGAAGGCAGACATGAGCTTGGACCAGCCATCTAGTACTTGAGGTTCCCCTACAAGGACTGGCATTCCACTTTCTGCCCAGAATGAATAATGTAAAAACTGTTCGAGATGCCAAATAGAGAGTGTAACGAGGACGAAGCCACGACATGATCAACCAACCCGAACGTAGTCTGTCCACCACCACCACCACCACTACCACTACCACCACCACCACCACCACCACAGTAAACACTTAAACAGGGGGCCTCTGTCTGCCTACCTTTCCTCCCTTCCTCCTCTAGCCTTCCTTCCCTCTCCAACACACACACACACACACACACACACACACACACACACACACACAATACTTAAACTCCTACGTATACCCAAGTTCAAAAAAGAAAACGAGTACGTGTAAGTGACCGACCTTTCACAATGTAATTTCAATGTTTCTTGTATTCATCTCCTCGCAGCATTATCCCCACCACAAAAAAACAGTGTTATCTTAATGTCACGCTGGTTTAGGGATGTTGGGGAAAGTGTAATGGTTTATTAAGGTTTATATTCCCTCTTAATGTCCTCTACCCTCTACCACCTCTTACAGTGCGGCGTGAGGGAGATAAAACAAAAAAATAATAGTATCCCCTCACTATAACTTTACCGCGTCACGTCAACACAAACTCACTAGACGAACTGACTACTCGCGCGATCCTCCTCCCTCCTCTCTCTCCTCTCCCTCCTTCCTTCCTCCTCCTGATACCTTCACCTCCCCTCCTCCTACTCCTCCTCCTCCTCCTCCTGGTGTATGAGTCAACCGCCCCAGGAGTAACCACAGAGGGCACGAAGTTCCTCTCGCATAGAAAGGCGCTGCTGTAAATGCTGTGTTTGGCTTGTAAATGAGAGGGAAGAGGCTAGCTGTACGTGGTGGCCCCCCTACCCCCTACCCCCCTGCCTTGCCTTGCCCGACGCCACACACACACACACACACACACACACACACACACACACACACACACACACACTGGTTTATTAATGTGAAGGTTGATAGTGTTGAGTGAGCACAAG
>JAXIVD010002991.1:0-2500 GCA_036785275.1 Cancer borealis
GTAGTAGCAAGAGAGGAAGAGGAGGATGAGAAGGGATGCAAAGAAGGAGGGGGTAGTACAAATGAGGAGGAGTAGGAGTATAAAGGAAAAACAGACAGAAACAATCCTACTGGACCTAACGAGGATGTCTGTGTGGTTACACTATACTACTATAGTATACATATGTTAGAGATAAAAGGACAGCAAAGTGGGAGGATAAGGAGAAAAAAGAGAACTACAGCAACAATTGTAGTGAAAGAACACTCATTTTCACTTTCATATGATTACAGAAAAGCAGCAACAAGCAGCAGCAGCAGGCAGCAACAGCAGTAGTAGTAGTAGTAGTAGTAGTAGTAGAAATAGGAGTAGTAATAAAGTAGTAGTAGTAGTAGTAGTAGTAGTAGAGTAGTAGTAGTAGTAGTAGTAGTAGTAGTAGTAGTAGTAGTAGTAGTAGTATAATAGTGGTAGTAGAAGTAGTAGTAGTAGTAGTAGAAGTAGTAGTAGTAGTAGTAGTAGTAGTAGGAGTAGTAGTAGTAGTAGTAGTAGTAGTAGTAGTAGTAGTAGTAGTAGTAGTAGTACTAGTAGTAGTAGTAGCCTAGTAGTAGCAGTGGTGGTGGTATTCGTACTGGTGGTATAGCAAACCAATATATGTGTACTACATCTACATGATGAAAATAAAATAAAAAAGAAGAAAGCACAAAGGAAATGGGAGAGAAAAGAACAAGAAAACGAAAATATCAAAAGAAGTATGAAAAAAACTCACTGATGACAATGGCATTTATTATTATAGCTAAAAATTAACGAAAAACAGAGAAGTGAGACCTCCTCCTCCTCCTCCTCCTCCTATCCAACTTTCTAGCAGGGAGAGTGAGTGCGAGCGGTGGGTGAGTGGCTTTCTACACGGCTAACTGGCTGGCTGTTGGGCGGGGGCGGCGAGGGTGGTGGGGTGAAAAAGGTATATAAAGACGGTATACGTAGAGGAGCGGCAGTCAGTTTTGTATTGACCAGCATCGTACACGCATAAAGAACGTCAAGATGGTTTCCCTCAAGGCTGTAAGTGGTGGTGGTGGTGGTGGTGGTGCATGAAGGAGTGATCATAGTAGTGCAAAAGAAGGTCGAAATTACTGATGAAGGTGTGAGGTGACGTGTAAGGGTGTGTGCAGGAATCTTGTTAGGATAAGGAAGGCAGTGAAAGGGGTTCTTGAAGTTAGGAAGAGAGTGAGAAGTGAGGGAGGCAGGGGAAGGCTCAGGGAAGGAAAAGATAGGGTTAGAAAGTGAAGGGTAGGGACAAGGAGGAAGTGAGGAATAGAGGATGTAAGTGAACGGTGGGAAGATAGAAAGGTTACACAGTTGTAGTTGTACATTGATAACAAATGTCATCAGTTATGTTCAAAGAAACGACGAGTCTGACAGTCACGTGGTTTGATAGGAACACGATTTTGTACAATAAATCCTAGACGTTATGTAATTCATTGGCCGCAGAAGGTAAGTGCTCAATCTTTTCATCTTTCTCTTTATATACCTTTGATCATCTAACCTTAACTTGCCATCCAGGTAATGGCGGTGCTGCTGGTGGTGGTAGCGGCGGTGATGACGGCGGTGACTGCTTTCCCTGACGGCTATAAACAAGAGAAGCTAGGCCGTGTCAAGATCCAGGTGTACCGCGGCCCCAGCAAGAACAAGGGTTACCACTCGTTCGCTCCCTGGGGATACTACTTCACCCAGCCCGAGGACTACCACAAGAAAGGCTACCACTGACCACTGACGGTACGTGTGTGTGTTGGGGGGAGGGGTGCTCAGTGGGACTCCCTTTGTGTCTTCCAAGTTTGTTTTTTTCCCGGGCAACGCCGGGTTTCTGTCATGTTCGCGGGCTATGCCTATCTAAATGTGGTTGGATCGAGCCAAAACTAGGAGGGTCTACTCAGTGGGGCCCACTTTGTGTCTTCCCGGACAACGCCGGGTACTCTGCTAGTTCTCCATATATCTGAATTTGTCTTTTCCCAGTCCAGGTCCAGGTTTTAAAAAAAAAAAAAAATTTATAAAACCGCCATGAGCAGTTTAGGATAAATAGTAGTATGACCACTTTCTGTTTTGGTATTTCATCGTTGACCTTTTGTAGCTTTATAATGGCAGCGTTTTCCTTATAGATGTCTTCTATATCTTCACCTATACCTCATCAATCAACTGTCTCCTGAGTGTTTTCATAACTCCTGAGATTTCCACCGAGTCAAAGGCAATAGCGTAGCCAGGAGGGGTTTAAAGGGCTCACGGAGTTTCGATATGAACAATATGGTGTGACATGGATTATCAATTATTCATGCGCTTTTTAATAATACAACTAAATTATATTACTCTCATAAATGTTCGTTTTCGTATCGTATCCGCAATATCAAAATAGTTCTAATTTTCCTATTGCATTCAAATATTGTTACCATGAAATGTTGGCGTTGCAATCGTCGGAGCGATTTTCCGCGATATTGGGAGACGCAAAAGCTGTCGCAGTCTTTGAAAACGGCACTGC
>JAXIVD010002991.1:10000-22500 GCA_036785275.1 Cancer borealis
TTCTATTGAAGCTTTCCCTGGATCATTACTCCATTAAGTTTTGTCCATAATTTGTCCATAATTTGGGTGATTCATCCTTTAGAATATCTTACTGACTCCATACTCCACCCACAATATTAAGTTTTGTAACAAATTCATATCTGAAATCTTAGTTGATTCTGCACCTTCAACTTTTCTGCTAACACATCATAATTTTTCTTTGTTTGACTTGTATAGGCTACCACACATCATATCATACTGAGGATTACTTTCATCCAGAATCTTTATTAGATCTTCCCTTTTTCTTCCCCTCCACTGGTAAACTTTGGAACACTGCCTAATTCTGTTTTTCCACTTTCGTTTGACAAACACTTTCAAGACATCTCCATGACTAAATTGGCGCAACACTTTATGACTTTCCCTGAACACTTTTTGGGAGCAGCAGTGTGAGTATTCTGTTTACTACTTATATACCCATCGACTAACCTCCCTTGCCTTTTTATAAAGAGGTAATTTAGTCTTTTATATCAACTAATTCACAGGTGACTATCTTCTTTTCCTTTTGATATGCACAGTGCTGCCCAGCATCAAGTTCAGGGCACCACCAAATTTATACTCTCACCTCCTACAACCCTTGCATACTATATCTGTACACCATGTACAATATCATACCCCTGAGCTTTGTCTGTTTGTACCAGGTCATCACCGACCATGACAATCTATAAACATGTCAACCACACTATTACAATGGCATAGCTGAATGACCAGCCCCCTTTGTCTCAGTAGGCCTACATATCTGCGGATCTAAATATGTATCCATTACATATCTCCCGGGGCCTAAAACTGCCCTTCCCAAGGACCTATAACACGTCACTCCTCTTGCAGCCACATAAATGTAACACACAACAATTCAGATCAATACCACACATTAGGAAGTCACAACTCTGATTTGACACCATTAAAAGCACTCATGAATAGCTAGTGCAACACACATATAATAGAGGAACACAACATCTTTTTAAAAACAAAAACACCAATATTAGATGCAATGCCACCCTGAAGGTAGGCAAACATACACTTTAAAAAGCCATCATCATTACAGCAAAGCCACGTTTCCTGCAATACAAGGAACTTGGTTGTGAAGGCCTCCAGAAAGGCTCTACAACACACTGTTAGGGGAATAAGAGCAAAACTTTCCTTGGAACTGAGCAAGTAATACACCCTGGAATCTTCTATTCAAACAAATCTCACTCAAAAGCAAAAAAATATTAATCAAAGAGGGGTATGCAGCATAATTCTCTTACTTGTCGAGGCATGCATTACCTTAAAGACACTAATAGTTTCCATAACCATTCAGAGCTCCAGCCCTTCACTTTTGAAGCATGACTAGTGCTGATATACTACTCCCATGGTAACTTAGACATTTATCTCTTCAAGAAAATCGAATAGCATAATGATGGTTAGATGCAGAAAACTTTGAGCAAAAGAATTCTTAGTTTAATAAATGTTCCTATCCAAAGTTACCCATGTTCCATTCTCCAGCATCGTTATAAAATGAGTATACATAAATGATAAAAATAATATATTAACTTACTAATAAGTAACTAATAAGCAAAGGAATAATTGATTTATAAATCACATAAAAGTTACAAATACCTGTTTTAATGATGAACCATTGCCCAGTGACTGAAACTACAGTACCCTAGTGACTGGCACCATTACACTACGACACTAACTGACAATGACTGAGACTGATGCACCACAACCACCACAGTAACACTACCTCACTCTTCCAACTTAGAAAACTTATATACCTCAACAAATAAAAGGAGATATAAACTCACCCACCTTCTTCCAATTCGCTCTCTAGAATGGGAAAATGTAACAATTACAAGCCTTGCATGGGGACTCCATCAGCTACAGCTCTAAACTGTATGTCTCATTATTAAGACTCAATATTCATAACAGACTTCCAGAAAGATGAGGAGAATGAAGTCATGATATACAGTCTCAAAACCATCTGAAGTGTGTTGAGGAAGAGTTAGGGAGGAGGGAGAGCATGTGGACGAGGAACATGGACCAACTTGGTTTGGTAGCGAAATGGGCGAATAAAGGCAAACTTGATTAGCTCAAACCAAAATTTAGAACTGAAATTATTAAAATTAAATCCATTACTGCAAGTTTCAGCATTGAATGCACATTATATGCAACTGAGAACCTTTTAGACAAATATCAATCCAATCGAGATAGATAGGTCAATCCACTATGGAAAATTTGTGAGCAGCAATAAAGAAACTTTGGTCTTGAGACTAAATGCACAACTTTGCACAATGATGTCACATAACTCTGCATGAGCTCCAACATCCTCAAGAAAATGTAATAGTGAAGCTGCTCCTAACTCATAGCCACAGCTCAGTTGGAAGAGGGTGAGTGGGTATACCAAAAGACAGAGACAAGGGGCATGTCTCCAGGAAGGGGATGGGGAAGGGCAGTGGGTCAGTTTAACAGAAGGTGGGATGGGGATGAAAGGAACACTTACCATCCATGCCGTTGATCTCTTCGTAGGTGCGGCGCCTCAGAAGAGTCGGGGAGGTGTTGTTGACCACTGGCAGGTCTTTGTTGGGCACAGGTGTGTAGATGAGGCTTCCATCTGCAATAGAAGCAAGTGTTAGTAATGCAATCCAAGACAGGTTATACAGCACGGTACAGGATTGCAATGTCACTTCCAAAATGATGAACAAGCAGAAGCCCTTCAAGCTACAGCCAGGATGTGACAGGAAACACAAGTGAGGAACAAGGATCAAGGTGTGACAAGATTCAACTTGGAACCTTGAAGGACCTCTGCCTCTCTTTCTTTCTCTCTCTCTCTTTCTCGCTTTCCAACCACCATGGTAACAAAGTGACAGCTGTTGACTGTGATCTCAAATAGAACATGGGGAGCACAACTTGAGGTGAGGCTCTGGTCAGTGATGACACCAACCACCGAGAGTGTGAGGAAGACAAAAACCAACCTGGTCCCTTGGGAGGTTTAGGGAATTCAATGTGGGGCTGTTTGGGGAGGAGCGACTTGTCGGTGGGGAGCATCCAGGCTGGGCAAGCCGCGCTCTTCTGACCTAAGCGGACTGACACCTGAGACACTTGGCCGCGTCGCCGCCCCGTCCCTCGCTTCACCAGGTAAGCATAATCATCAAAGGTTTTCCCACCCATGCGCAGCAAACCTGAAACGTCACCCAGCTGTGAGTGTTGTTGTTGCTCTTCCCGGCACACAGTACACTCACCTACACCCAGGTTAGGTCTTAACTGTACAGCACAAACTGCACCTACACCCTGGTTAGAGCTAAGCTGCACAGTATGAACTGCCTCAACACCGCTAGCTGAGAAATGTTTACTTCTATATTAATTCACTGTTTACAATATTCCAGTTTATAAACTAGGACGCTATCTTACACTAGAGATCTCAGGAAGGCTTTCCAGTAAGTACTGTGAAGTAGAAGGCTTTGTAGGAGGGAACTTACACTCCTGCCGGATAAGGGCAGGGTTCAAGGGCCAGGTGGGTGTGCGGCCCCCCTTCCTGGGCTGGATCAAGTCGTGACACAGCCGCCGCATCACGCGTATCTGCAGGCTGGAGTGGACCATGATGGCCGCTCGAGTTTTCATGATGGGCCGTGGAGAGCCAGCTCGGAGGGCCACCCCGTGGGCCTGGGCCGCATGGCGTATTAACTGGGAGCGAGTCTTGTACTCCCGGCCACACCCGCCCACATTACACCGCTGCGAACGACTGCCACCACTGTGCAGTCGTTCTGGAAAGCAAAAACGCACTCTCTTACTCCTGGCACAAGATAGCGCCAACTCCTAACTATTCAACACTTCCACACACAGCTGTGGGTGTTGCATGTGTTGCTGGAACACTCATGACAATACTGACTTCAGTCATGGGAGCATCACACCAATGGAATCAACATTGTTGTCCTCTTAATTGTTCCAACTACATCACTTTCTTGTCATTTTCTAAGACATGCTAACTCTGGTGGGAGGCTCGTCTTTCTTTCTTTTAGTGAGGTCCTGAGGGTGACTTCTTGAAGTGCTGAGTCAACATGTTTCTTGATGGCTTGTCACAAAATCATCTCTGTTCCAAGGCTGACACTAATGTTGAACTCAGACTTGACAGCAGTAGCACAAGTACTCAACAGTGTCTGGTCCCATTTTGCAATGTTTTCTTCTTGTAACGAATTTTATGAAATAAAGCATAAACAAGTTTTTCTGCATCTTGTTCCAAAATCCTATCAAACCCCTAAAAGTTGCTCCACTTTGAGGTGAGCAGGTGTGATTACCAAACTGCATTCAGTTCACACCAACCCAGCATCACCAGCACTAAACAAATAATAACTCTACAGTATGCTCCTCCAATCCAATTTCAGACAGTCATATTTCATTCCATTGTTGGTTATTATTCAATTGTTCTGATCAAATATAATTTCCTAATTCTGCCCCTCAGACTGTAATGAATTTCAGCAGAGCCTAAACATGCATCAAGACACCCAATTACCTTCAGCCTAACCTGATGCCTGCCCATACTTTCTTCATGCCTGTCTTTCCTGTACACAGAATGGCTGTGAAACTGAATAATACACGACACACAAACATGTACACCCAAACTTGTACTCACCAACACCTAACAATTTGACATACATACATACATACACACATACACACACAGTGTAACTGGTCATTACTGCTGGGTTATATTCACACGGGTCCAAAGTTCACAACACATGTATTGATTTTAGATCAACAATACAAATACCCCAAATCAACACAAAAAAATTAATCTCAATACCATCAATGAAAAAATATTTCAGCCACGTGCCTCATCCCCTCCCCCACTTGATGGTAATGTCAAGTGACAAAGTAACACCAAGCCGAATGAAACATTTGTTCACCATCCCACATCCCTCAAACAACCCTGCTAATGCACACTTAGACAACATCCAAGCAACATGTTCTCTGAACTTAATCAGGCCATGATAATGATTTTCAAATTATTTCACTCATCCATCCATCACAGTTAGTCCTCAATGAATCAGTAATCCCATTGTTATCCTATTCTCCAGTAACACGCCTATGATAATTTTTTAAATTTGAAACTAGCTATAGCACACTACTACTTCTTTTCTCCAAGTTACAATATACATTATAACATCAGAATCACAAGTCTTCTAATCAATATCAAAGCTTAGCTTCATGTTACAAAGCAGTGACAATAAAAGAAGTACACTGTTGCTAGCCTACAAACACACACCAGATTGAAGAACATTGTTTCACTTTGCAGAATGAAACAAAACTCGAGGCATCATTCACAATTAAGACTATATGACAATCTGCACACAGGTGTCAGTCTGGCCTGCCATCACCCCAGAAGGAAGGTGAGGTGGTATGGAGAAGATGGGACCAATGCAGGACCCCTCCCACCTACCCCTCACCTTCCCAAGAAGAAAAAAAATCATTACTGTCACTTTTTTTTTCTTTTTGTCTTCCAGAGTCACTGATCAACAATGGTGGTTGGAGAGAGAGGGACTAGGGTGTAGGATATCAGGGGGAGGGAGACCCACAAACCTTTCCTCCCGTCCTCCCTGCCCACCCAATGCAAGAGGAATGTATCTTCCAAGTCATAGAAATGAGAACAAGTGCCAGGGCTGAGGTGAGGGCTGGGAACAGTGGCACTGAAAATGTCCTTCCATAAAACGATGGGAAGAGGCTATGTGGCCAAACACCAATGATGATAATTCTCATGTGGCTCAGCTGCTGGCTCTGTAGGTATACTGTGGAGTACTTTGGGACACTGTGAGGTATACTGTGACTTACACAGAAGGGAGAGATCATCAGCTCTGTGGGAATACTGATAAGTGCTATGGGACAAAGGAATACAAGGGTATACAGGGAAGGGGGCATGTAATGAATACTGTATGAGTTAAGTGCGGTAACTAAGAAGTATACTGTTAAGTTTAGGGGATTTACACTGCACATACTGAAGATAAGGTAAGGCTCACTATGGTAGCTGAACCTCTCCCTTATCAAGGTGTAACAACACGACAATGGGTTACATTATCTAGGAACACAATATATGATTACAAGCCAAATTATGTGAAAACATGAAAAAGTGAATATAAAATGTGACTTGTGTTACCCTGTCCCTGATTTGAGATATAACATGCAAGTGTATGGAAGAGAAATGGCAGGAGGAATCATGAAACAAAGGCACTTGACCTTAGAGGCAGCCTCCTGCTTGGGTGCTAATTGGTGCTGTAGGACGGACCATCTAGTGCACTAAGTGTAGTATACTTTACTGTTCACATTCTTAGTTGTGCTTTTCATAATCCACTATTGATTGTACCTACTGGTGTGTAGAGCCCCAAAGCAGATGATAGGCAAAGTGTAGGTGTTGCAAAGAAGACATAAGGTTGGTCCACACTCACCTTCCTCCTTGCCAATGCGTGAGGGCAACTTAAGGCCTCCAAACTTCTTCCAATACTGCCAGCAAGAACTGCAAAGCCGGCACTGTAGGTGTGAGGGACCCCAGGCATACCATTGACTGCTGCTCGTAGCTGGCAAGGTAAAACATAATCAGTGATTCATGCAAGTTAGACCTCAAATGAAGAACCAATGCTTAGGATTATCAAATACCTGCTTCACCATATGAAACAATTTAAATCCATTTTGAGTAATCTTTCTATGGACTGCTTTACTTAAAAAGACACATTTCATCAGTAAGACAAGGTTATTTAGAATGTGTACACATCTTTGCTTTTCCATGCCCTTCAATTCCGTAATTTTAACCACAGAAAAGTCAGATACAATGCACTACAATAACATACATTTATTTGAACCACAAAGTAAATTAAGAAACTCGGTGTTCTGTTGCCAAAAGTTGAAGGCATCTGCCTGGCACAGAACATGACTGTGAGATGGTCAGGACTGGGACATGTTACTGATCACATCAATCCTATTAAGTCAACTTGTGTTATTTGAACACATTTACCTTGACATGAGGATAATATATAAAATAATTATCTGCAACAAAAATCCTATGAATTAATTAGCCTTTTTTATTTACCTGCGAGAGAAAGTAAATCTGCAAACTAAGTGATGCATTTAAGTGTGTGTGTGTGTGTGTGTGTGTGTGTGTGTGTGTGTGTGTGTGTGTGTGTGTGTGTGTGTGTGTGTGTGTGTGTGTGTGTGTGTGTGTGCGTGTGTGTGTGTGTGTGTGTGGTGTGGGAGGTGGATGAGATTAAATGACTTACCATGGCAAGACTGGCAGGCCTTCCCGGACACAGAGACATCAGCACCGTTGACCATGGTGGAGGAGGTGGAGGAAGTGGAGGAGGTGGTCGTGGTTGTGGTGGTGGTGGAGGTCTTGCCATTGGAGAGTGCTGCAGGGTTGGGCTTGTTGCTGTGGCGGAGAGTGGAGAATGATAACATTAATACCCTTGATGCCTCGTTCTCAACCTTACATTTTTGTTGTTAACTTGAACAACTCACATTTCAACTATTATCTTACTGGGATTGCATGTGGATGCCTTGTCTTAACTATCCTCTTTAGGTTTAGTGGATCATGTTTCATTTTGTATCATTATAAAGGTGGGTTTATTGCCAGTCAATCTTCTACTCCTTGGTACACAGTCTCTATGACGATAAAATCTGGTCTTACTTAGAACATAGCAAGGCAAAACAACACAAACTACTCAATCTGGGAACCCACTCTAAGGAAGATTACTACAACAGTGCTACCTTAAGATCTGCCTTTCAACCCAAACACTTCCTACTTCCTGGTGATCTACATCATATGGATTGTTAGATGGTTACATGTCATGTCTTTATCCTACACCATATGAATAATATACAGGGGTACAACATTTAAATTTAAGAAGGATTACAAAGTGAAATTAATCCTAATAAAAAGATGCCTTTCAACCAATTTTCTCCATCAACAGGGATACATATTGTTACAACTTTTAAAACACCTTTAACAATACCATCTCAAACTCCCCCTCATGCCTACAGCACAACACCATGACAACTCTCACTCATACGAAAGTCAATTTTGCCTTCTCACTCTTGGAAAGTATTGATTTTCTGTAGAGGCCAAAATTCCCTCCTTTTAGCAACATTGCTACACCTGCCTCTTCATCACGCTGCTCCTCCCTATTCATATTCACTCAACCAACACACTTCTACCTCCCATCTATGGAAAGTACTTCGCATACATTTCTCTACAAGTGTCTGGTGGGAATGCCCATTAAGCTCCATTCATCTCTGATGCAATGCAATAAGTTGCCATCCAAAAACAAATTGAGTTAGTCATACCAAGTCAATAGTCTGATTAGTAATTCCCATTTACATCACCAACTGATACCATTTGTAAATCACAAAGGCCTCAAATCTAGAACTGTCATCCTTGTAAGTTTTCAGTCCCAACTAACAAATATTTATGTTGGATATCATTATACAGCAAACTTAAGGACAAACTCTGAAGTTTTCCTCACCTTGACTCACTCTTGCAGGGAAAATCTTAATCCCTCCCTTACCGTTTTCTTTCACTTGCTTATTTTCCTTCTCCTTGGGTCAACACTAAGGATTTCCCTATTATCTTCCTAGACTTTCTCTTCAAAAACACTGATGTCAATACTCTGAGGCAGCCTGAGAATAAGTGTACCGTCACATCCCCCATGAAGAACTACTACTGCCCCAGGAGACAGTCTGAGCAGAAGTGTGCCTCGTCACTCCCAATAGGTTCCACCATCCATACATAACCCAAAACAGATGTATGGTTTAACTGCCTTCACCAGACACCCTTACATGGTAGCCCAAGTAATCACCATCTCACTCACCATCACCCTGATAGGCACACCTTCTAGTGAGTAGCACCACTACCATCCCTTTGGTGACCCAGCAAGCAAAATTTTCTCATCACACCAAAATGAGTTCCCATCCAAGGTGTCCAGAGAATAGCTACCAATTAAGATCCTAACAGTGCACTCATTGGATCTTAAACCTTGCCTGCACTAATAAAGGACACAAACAAATTAAGGAAACACTCAGCAATTTCCAATAAAACAGACTGAATATCTACATCATCAAACAAGGAGTCTTAAGAAACATGCAAGAAGAACCAGCAATTACTCACTAGTTAGGAATGTAGACCTGCTTCAGCTTGGACTCGGCCTCCACTGCTTTCACTCTCTTCTGTTGTACATATCTGTCTGTCGTCTTCCACATGTAATAATACTCGATGATGTTTTTCAGCGTCTTCCACGGTAGCTGTCGTGAAAATTAAAGATGTCACGCACATTCTTTGGTCACATTAGTGTTTAAATAATTCGCTATGTACTATAACTGATTCTGTCCCCAGGTTTTCATTTTGACTCATCTCTTCTGCCTCTTCTTTTTCCTGCATCCAGTGTTATGTCCCTCAAAATTCCCTCCTCTCCCTTTCCATTCCAGCTCCAGTTATCTATCCAAACCTCTTTCCTTTATCTTTCTGCAACCTCTTCTTTTCCTTTCTTATCCTTAACATTTACTTCACTCCCCATCTTTCATTTTCCTTAACCAATACTTCTTGTTTCCTCCCTCTAACACTTGCCACTCCTTCCTTTCAGTAATTTTTTGAAGATGAGTCATATACATTAATAATCTACAAAGCATGTCATATCCAGCCATTCCTTGACAATATAACTTTCGGGTCAAGAAGCTGAACCTTAAATCACAAATGGCTTTAGCACCATTGGCTTTCCTTCTATCTCCTCAAACAAACACAAACCTAAATTTCTTTCCTTCAACATCATTACATCAATTAACATTTCCTTTAACCTGCTTTGACTTATTCCCTCCAACATCCTTCATTTCTCCCTCACATCCTTCCTCTACCAAGTGCCTTTTTCTTTCCCCTCCCCAAGACCCATTACTCCCTACTTCCTAGACACTTACGAAGTCTTGTCTAATATCGTTGAAGTCCTTGCCATACTTCTCCAGTGCTTCCTCGAACAGGTTTGCCTCAGAGGCCGACCATTCCTCCATCTCGTCTCGGCACAGCACAGGTCCCGTGGCAGGTATGAGCGAGCACAGCGCCTTGCTGATGTCGTAGTTGTGTTTGTGTAAGGTGTCCATGGCATGAAACTGTGGAGGATAAGGTAAAAAAAAAATACCCAAGATGATATGCCTGCTTGACACTTTCCTCCAAATCAATCATACTTACAATTGTAATAAGACCAGATAATCAACAAAATATGATAAAAAATGTGCTTGTGACAAAAAAGTTTAACAAAAATGTGCTTGTGACTTATAAATAACAAAGCAGCAATAATTTAGTCACCATTCTGTCAAGACACTGCTGTCAGAATGCGAACACGTCCTTTATCCCAAACAGAATAATAAATGTTTATCCCCTGTATTTCCACATCAGTGCAGTGTCTTAGTATCTATCAATAAATTCATGCTACACTTAGTCACAATCCTGCCTGGACAAGACAAAGCAGGTGACAGATTATCCCAGGCTGTGGAACGTCCCAAGCAGACAGTATATGATACCACCTCTCTTTCTCCCCTCTCACCATCACCATCACCTCACCTCACTTCTCTCCTCTCCTCTCCTCTTTCTTCACCATCTAAAAAGAACAAAATCTCACATGACTGGAAAAAAGTACCCACCAAGGTTACGTCTCTGGAGGCTGCAGCAGCGCTCATGTGAAGTGACGGCTGTTTGACCGAGGAGGAGCAGTCAAGGGCCCGGGCAAAGGTTCCCACTGACCGTGACATGACAAGGAACTGGTCGATCTGCCTGTCTGTGAGGCCATGGCAGGGAGTCCACACCAGGCTCTCCAGTTCCTCCATGTTACGGCCATCAGTCTCTCCTGCAAGGAAGACACGCAAGGTGGTCAAGGAGGAGGAGGACAGGTGGCAGTGACAAAGGAGATAATTATAGTTGTGGTTTAAATGTGGTAGAGTGAGTGTGGTAGGGATGCTTATCAGTAGTTGGAATAAAGAAAAATATCTGACAATCAATATGCAATGGTGACATAAGGAGGGCTGGGTGACATAAGGAGGTGGTAATCAGTGTTAGAATAGAAGCTGAAACAGAAGAAATTGTTAAATGTTAAGTTATTGAAGGTGTAGTACAATGGCCTTATGAAGATACTAACGACACTTACCTTCTTTTAACAGTGAGGTAATGTCTGCCTGAAATCTGGACCCGACTCTAATCTCTCCCTTGTCAGCTAGTAAGGTCTTCTGCTGGGGGTCATAGACTAGCGAGTAGAAAAAGGTGTCCTGAAGAAGAGAAAAAAAACAAAAAATTACATTAGAACTTAGTATATGTATCTCAATGGTACAGGTTCATAAAATATCATCATATTCCAAGTTTACTTAAGGGTTAAAATCTTGCTTCACCATATTTCTGCTAAACACAATTAGTTACTGTTCTACTAAGGTATATTCTGGTTTTACACATATACAAGTTAGGTCAAGTCAGGTCAGGTCAAATCAGGCCAGGTTAGGTTACCCACCCGGACCCACAACCACACACTGAGACCTCCCAGATACCTTTAGCAGCAATGCCTCACAAACTCACTTCCTTGTTCAGGTAGGCGAGGAGCAGCTCCGTCTCGTTGAGCAGCGTCACGGTACACTTGCCCCGGATATGTGTCGCTGGCAGGGTCTCGATCTGACGTGAGAGGAACAGCTCTCGGTGTCTCAGCTGGTGCCTTTCTGGTGGGGTGAGGGTCTCCCCGGTGGGTGTGATGATGGAAGCGCCGCCACCCACTTCCCCGCCCTCGCTGTCGCTCTCGTCCTCCTCTAAGGCACCTGCGGGAGAAGGGTGGGGATGGTGACTATGGGGTGTATGGTGGGGTCACTAAGGAAGCTATAAGAGGGAGGAAACTTGGGATGGGATAAAGGTGGGAGTCTAAGGTAAGGAAAGAGTAAATGTAATCTATGGAGTTAAAAGATGTGGTACTCGCATTTTTTTCTCCCTCCAAGACATGAACCAACTTAATAATCAAAGGTTTAAATCAAAGGTTTAAATATCATAAAACATTTACATACATCATAATATCTGGCTGTTCTGAGTGTGTAGGGATGGGAGCTACGTAAGGAAAGGGAGGAAGGGAGACAGAGAATAGAGGGTGACTATCACTGTATATGGGATCATGGGAATGGGTACTGGAAATTGGGTTGGGAAGGGGAGAGAAGGGAAAAGTGAGTATGTAGGAGAAAGAAATGGAAGGAAATAGAGGCAGGACAGGGAGGTTGACAAATAAGAAGACTACACTATGAAGGGACAGTCTTGGGAGGAGAGAGAAGGGCAAGAAGGTTAAAGGAGAAGACAGTTGGGAAAAAAGGAAGGGAAGACAGTATGGTAAAAGGGGAGAAAGACAGTTTGGTGAAAGGGGAAGACACTTTGGAGAAAGGAGACGGAAAGAAAAGTGAAAGGTGGGATAGCAGATGAAGGGAGAGGAGAGGGACCATGTGTA
>JAXIVD010002991.1:25534-28034 GCA_036785275.1 Cancer borealis
GGGCTCACAGACAAACAGGATCAGGAACGCGTGGCTACAGACAGCTCGGTGATGCCCTGGAGGAGTTCATGCATGGCCGCCTCTCATCTCCCTTCACACCTACTCCCTCCTCCTCCCCTCCCTCCCTTTCTCTCCCCGGCACCTGATCCTCTCCTTCCTTCCAGGTATGTTGCTTCACCTGCCCTTCATGCAAACTTGTGTGTTGCTTGTTGACTAATGTGGCTGTACCTTTCTGTATGTATGTATGTAAGTTTGCGTGTGTGTGTGTGTGTCGAAGTCAATGGTTCCTCGCCCTCCCTTCCCCTCCTCCCTGTAACTCTGCACCCTATTCTTTATTACTGCTTGTGACACTTCATGGCTTCCCTCACGTCCCATCCTGCCACCCAACACACCATGCGTGATGCTATACCTCGCCTACCTGTACCTGTCCCCAGCACGTGTCAGACATCCACAGCACAGCACAGCACAGCACAGCACAAGTAGTTACCTGTCCTATACCTGCTGAGGGAATGTGTACTTAACTTATCCACTACTATCGCTAAGCATATATACCAGTTTATGAGTGCACTACCTGACCTAATGCATGTATAGGTGCCTTGTATCTCCACGGTATTCTCTCCTAACTAACATTATGAATCAGGCGATATGTGTCACCTCTCCTCTTCCTTATCCTCCATGGCGGGGTTCGAACGGGCGCACTTCTTTCCCACTATCGAGGTTAAAGAGGTAGAAAGAGAAACCTGTTTACTGCTGCACCTACACTAGCCTATCATTTCACTGCGATAGTCACCTGTTTTGTTATATGAGGTGCCGTGTGCATATATAACATACTGTTTGTTTGTTCCAGTTTGTAAATCACACTTGTTCCGTAGATATTAATTATGTTCACTAACTGAGTGACTGGGAAGGGTGGAAAAGGGGAGAACCTATCTATACGTTAGGTTAAATTTGGTTACATTAGATTGTGTATGTGTGTGTGTGTGTGTGTGTGTGTGTCGTGTGTGTGTGTGTGTGGTGTGTGCTGTGTGTGTGTGTGTGTGTGTGGTGGTCATGGATGCTGTCATCGCCCTTCCCCCTCTTCCCGCTGATAACATGATAAGATAACAGCACGAATGTCACTTTTGAGACTTACTAAAGCTAGTGGATTATTACTGCCATGATTATTAATGAGTTGTAGTAGTAGTAGTAGTAGTAGTAGTAGTAGTAGTAGTAGTAGTAGTAGTAGTAGTAGTAGTAGTAGTAGTAGTAATAGTAGCAACACCAGCATCAATAATACGTAATAAGAGAAAATAATACAATCAACAATATAAAAAAATATCAACAGGAGGAACAAGAACTACCCTATCCATCATCTCTCCTCTTCTTCTTCTCTCCTCCTCCTCCTCCTCCTCTCTTACCTGGCTACCTATACCTGCCTCCATGAGTAGTAATCAAGGTAGTCATCAGTTAGTCGATACCTTCCATGACACGAAGCCCAAGTCCCTCTACACCCCCCACCACCCCACCCTACCACCACCCCACCCCCGTGCATCCTCCTCTCTCTGATTAGTGACCGAGGCAACTAAGGCAGATCCAGCTACCTACTCCCATATTGACGAGAGAAGAGAGAGAGAGAGAGAGAGAGAGAGAGAGAGAGAGAGAGAGAGAGAGAGAGAGAGAGAGAGAGAGAGAGAGAGAGAGAGAGATTTGATTATCACGTTCGAGTTGACACAGGACTGATAGTTACACTGGTGTGCCTCTCTCTCTCTCTCTCTCGTCTCTCTCTCTCTCTCTCTCTCTCTCTCTCTCTCACACACACACACACACTTGTTCCTACCTGCCTACCAATTCCATTAATTAATCCTTCCTCTTCTCCTCATTCTCCCTCCTGCTTCTATTCCTCTTTATCATCCTCCTCCTCTTCCTCTTCCTCCCTTCCCGATGTTACAAACCCAAGCGTGTACGTATCATAATAACACATGTACGCGAGGACTGTGCACATGATTGCCTGGTAATAATGAGAGGTGGTGATGCGTGTGTACACCTCTGTCGTCTTATGTTACTCACCTGTGTATGTACGTGTGTGGTGTGTGTGGTGTGTGTGTGTGTGTGTGTGCGTGTGTGTGTGTGTGTGTGTGTGTGTGTGTGTGTGTGTGTGTGTGTTGGGAGAGGTAGGAGGTAGGAGGAGGAGGAGGAATAGAAAGGCGAGAAAGAGAGAACAGAGAGATAAGAGAAGGTGGTGGTTGGTGTTGATGTGGTAGAGGAAAAAAGAGAAGGAAGGGTGGGTGGCGAGGGGTGCAGGTAGGATGGAGAGAAGGGAGAGAAAAAGGGGTGTGGGTGGGAGAGGAAGGAGGGGGGTGAGTGGGAGAGAAAGGGGGGTTAGTGGGAGAGGAAAGGTGGGCGAGTGAAGTGGGAGAGGAAGAGGGAACACGAGAGGTAAGTCACCTGACCCCACCACCACGAGACCTCCTGCCCCTGGATGACTTACACTGGAGGAGGAGGAGGAGGAGGAGGAGGAGGA
>JAXIVD010002991.1:33034-51349 GCA_036785275.1 Cancer borealis
AGAGAGAGAGAGAGAGAGAGAGAGAGAGAGAGAGAGAGAGAGAGAGCGTTTGTGTGTGAGATTATTATCCTTGGACAATATTTCAAACTTTTTTCCACTCCTTTCCCACGCCTTGAAGAAGTCCCAGCCAGCATCATCGTGACTCTTCTTCAGTTTCCTACCAAACCAAACTCATCACAAGTTATGATGAATATATATACCATTAAGTTTATAAGGCCCAGCATCGTTTGACCTTAAAGTAAAGCCCGAGGGAAAAGAAACACCATCCAAGTACTAAGGTATGATAGAATGCTCGAATTACAACATAACCTTACTATAATAGGATTCCACACCTAAAAAAAATTATAATAAATAAACAACAGCCATTAATAATAAATCAAACAATTAATAAATGAATAAATAAATATAATAAAGAACGCATGAATACCTTTTTTTCTTCCATGACAACAATACCTAACCAACTAACTAAATAAATGAATATGTTAAAGGATATATAACACATAACAGGCATGAAATTAATAACAGGAAACTGAAAGACAAATTATTAAGGATACGGAAGAAGCAGAGAGAACGTTCAACATGGAGGAGGAAGGAAGGAAGGAAGGAAGGAAGGAAGGAAGGAAGGAAGGAAGGAGGAAGATACATGGAAAAGATGGAAGAGAGGAAAGGAATGCAGAAGTGAAGAGCAATGATTGTCATCACTAAAACTTATACATGTCAATCAAATAAGTGTTATCATACATCGCGCCATCTATCGGCCACAGCTGACAACACTATGAACTGACATGATTTCTAAAGATGTAATTATATATATATAGCTCACCATTTATTTCCATTACTTACGTGACTTAAACGAGAACAAATCTAACTTCATTTACTGGTGCCTTAAATATCAGATCAAATAAAATAACGTTAAATAAATCCATAAATAACTGACACCAACTCTATTCCGACAATTCACTATAAAAAGAATGGGAGCGTAATGATGCCAAACACATTATCTATTCATATTGAGAGTTAGCCTTACGATTAAAGATAACATGAAAGAAATAATAAAACATAATTCCTTACGTGAATAAAACTTTCTTAGATGTATATTATCACGCTTGGATACGAGGATAATGACGTTGTACAGTTAGCCAGCCTGATTATGATGCCTGCGGAAACATGTGTTGTAATACAGGTCTGCCAGGGTGTATAACCTTCAAATTTTATGACTTTTCCCCACGGTCGATCAAACATAGATACAATTTTACACTATCTTGTAACTAACATCTAGTATTGGCTGTTAAATCACCGCCAATTATTATTAACAAAGTGTAAACAGAGAAGCTACAGAGCAAGATATGCGCAATGTTGCCATATCAGAAGACGAAGGCAAGGAAACAGTATGAGTCAATATAAAAAGTGGATGAAGTCTGGTAATGGCGCCCCCACCGTTCTTGTCTCCCTTCCCTTTCCTCCCCTCCGATGAGCCGTTGCACGAGATGACTCAGATCATGGAAATGGGGTTCAAAACCGGTTTCCTCAGCGTCATAAGAGGATTAATAATTTTCACATGAACGGAGAACCTTTTTTCCCCCCCGTGTCATGCCCCTGCAGGCGTTGGCGACCAAGGAATGCCACATCTCACTATTTCTTGTAATTTTCAGCAGATGTTCAGCTGAAAATCATATTCCTCCCGCTGCCTCACTATTCCATCTATATACTTTTCTTTTACCCTTCTTCTTTCTCTGCTTCCACGTACTCTTCCGGAATATCAATCTCACATTCGCCAACTCATCTCTCTTCATTACATAACCTTAATATTCTTATCTCTCTCTAATCTTCATCAATGATTTTCTTCTAACCTTTATTGTAAGCAACACTCACTTCCTTGTTTGTTTGTTTTATGTCCATGGTATTTCAAACACCCTCCATCAACACTTTCCAACCGATCAATGCCACCAACCATACATAGGTTTTAATTAACATTCTTGTCTGTATTGAAAGGGGCTTACTACATATTAAATTTCTCATCTCTTTGAAATGCTTTCTTTGCTTCACCTTTTTTTCTCCTGATTTTTACTATACTTCTACAAAACCTTTCTATAATAAATATAGCATTCCAAATAATAGAATCGCTTCACCTCCCTACTTAACTCTTTATAATTCACTCTTACATTGCATCTAAGGATTTGTGCTTTCTTAGTATCTACCATTACTTTGATTTTATTCACATTTATTCATAAACCTTTTTACTTTATCAATTTCCTGCACAGTACATCATGAAGTTTCTCTTGCGTGACATCAACTCGCACTGTATCTTATAATATTTATATTTCGTCCTCTAGCACTAACCCTTTACATTCCTTTAATAGATCTGATTATCATTTCGTTAAACTAGCCTAGGCATAAAACGCATTCGGCTTCCATTTCTTATTGTCACACTGACTGTTGTTCCCATTCGTACCACTGTTTTCTGGTTCAAATATAAACTGTATACAAGTTTCAGGTCCATCTAACCTATTCTTATTTACTTCAGCATAACAATTACTTCTTCATATTTGACTGTCAAAAACCTTCTCGTAATTTTATCTATAAAATACATATACCTACAGATTCCACTACATCTTTATATACATATTTCTTTCACATATCATCCTTAATATATACAAAACATTATTAGCTCTTTTTTCTTCAGTAAAATTATACTCGTCTTCTGATATATAATTCTTATCCGTCTTCTTATTTTCTCCAACATAATCGTTAGAGCTGTTATTTGTTATTTCACAAAATGGCTTATAACACTAATAGTTTCATGTATATCGGACTCATATTGTTCGTCTTTATGGTATGATTATAAATATTGACTTGCTAATATCTCCAGTAAGTATGCCACAATTGTAAATCGAATAAACAATACTAGTTATCCTTCTGATGCTCAAGTGTCCCTAGGCAAGCTGCATCTCCACGGCCACGGCATCTTTTGATCTTATCCAACTACTTATCCCACTCGAATTTTCCTGATTGTTTTTCTACCTCTTCTTCCCCAACAAGAGCCTGTCATTGGTACGTTAATTTTCAACTGCTTCCATCTGTCATTCTCTAACAGGTTTTCGGTATAATCATTTCATTTACCGAGTACTTCCTTTTACTTTATTGCCATCTCCCCCATTTTTCTTGTTCACAGCCGTCCTCTTCCTGAGTAGCCTGCCTATCCATCCTGGTGCCGTGTGGGAGTTACAATTATTCTGTTGATTAAGTTACGTGAGGTTTAGGACACACTCAACCCATTATCCCTCCCACAGTCTTCTCTCCTGCTACCCACAAGCCTCCTACCAGCTGCGACTCCACTCCAAGTGACGCCTTACTGAACAGTTGATTGATGAATCTATGCTAGAAGCCGCGTCCGCCACCACTCACACACTTCTAACGGCGACTCTCCTCCCTCCCCCTGACAGCACTACCACCCCCCACCCCCTGCTGCCTCCTTCACCTTCACCCCGATCCCCTGCCACCACCATCACATCCACCCCTGCCAACACCACCACCACCCAGTCGGTTCCTTCGACACGTTAATGTAGGCAGGTATTTCTTTCCTTCCCTTCCTATCGGCATTTTCGGGCCGGCCAATTCTGGTTCGTACTCTCAAAATGTTTCCATAAATCAGCCTAAATATTTGCATTTCTCTGAGTTTTCCCAGAGGTGTTTTTACAATCGGCAGCCCATCACACCCCCTCCCACCTCTCCTTGCCTTACCTACCTACCTACCTCTCCGTCTGGCGTGAAAAACTCGTCCCCACCTGCCTCAGCTCCCTCGGGAATCGACTAGCCATTCTACCATTCATTACTCCGACAGCCGCGGCGTGAGTCTGCCAGTATTTGCTGCTGCGGAAATCTATTATCGACTCTTACTACGCCATTGTTCTTATGAAACCAGTGGTAGTGTGTCCAAATCAAAGCAAAAAAAAATAAAGATAAAATAATAAGTAAAGGGCAATATTCTGTCTTTCATTCTTTTATTACGACATTATGATTTCCTATAAGCTTGACATACCAATTGGTGGGACACAGAATCATGTTTCCTATTAATTCATGAACGACAACCTCAGATTCACATCAGCCTACCCAGATGTCTGTTATCACCCCATAACTACCCTTTGCTAATGCTGCACCAGTTAGTCCGAGGGAGGTTAGGTTGCTGCCTCTTCTACGACTCAGCGAAGCCAATGCTGGCGTCACTATGTCCATACACACTTACAGATGCGTAGCTAGCTGACGGTCACGTAATAATTCGTCTTAACAAGATCAGGGCTGACTACCAATGTGATATGCATACACATCAGGCTTGTTGACTATTTTTTAGGCACCGACGTATGCGACAAATTTACCTGGACTAATGAGTTTTCAGTTATGTGTACAGGGTCATAAGTCGTCACACTTAAATTAACATCCAGCCGTGCTTTAAGGACCAACACGCTGCAAGACATGGTTCCGCCTGGGGGGAAGTGAGAACGCCAAGCATGATAATTAAGACCTTGCCATTCCGCCAGCGAATCTTATTAAACATCATACAGCTGGGGCGTGCTGGTCTGACACCGTCATCTGCCTGCTTGTTACTTCACACTGATGATTTCCAGTGGACGTTCGTCAACTCTTCATAACACATCACTATTACCACTTGGAAGGTCTCTTTCATTAAAATCACATGCAAGCGTTCTCCAACTGACATCCGCTAGCACACAACAACTTTAAAAATTAATGCTCACTTGCCGTGTAAAGGCACGCGTTCAGCCTCAAAAGACACAACACAGCGAGTCATGTTCGCTTCATCTAAGACCAGTCAGTGGCGGGCTGCGGAGTGCGGACGGGGGCGGCGGTAATCAGCCTCGAGCAAACAGTAATCATGGCTGAAAAGACTGAACCGGAGACCCACTGAGGCGCCTAGACGTTCCCGTCGCGTCGGTGTTGGAAGGGGGAAAGGGAAGGGAGTGAGGGCTGGGGGAAAGGGAGGGTTGTGAAGGGGGACAAAATTGGACTGAGATCAACGGAGTGGCTGACGATAACGAGGACGCTTTGCTATTAATTAATGATGATGCCCCTCGACCCAATGGAGAGGTCAATGAGGATGGCATAATGTTTACGAATCACGCCTGCGCAGAGCCATTAGGTGGAGTGGGTGAAGGAGCGGGTGGAAGGTATCAGGGGCTTCAAAAACAAGTCTAGTCGGGCAAAAGATGAAAGGAATAAAATCTCCGAGTATTAAAAAATTGGATTAAAAAAAGACTAGTCATCATTGACATAAACCAAATTAGCCACTTCGAACTGTTTTTGTGCGATTTTTATGCTGGTATGAGCCACATGATGCCATGTTGTAGCCAATTCACCACAATTGTCCTGCGTATTCAATTGAGTCGCTATAGCACTTAAAACAAAGTTAAGTTTTTACCCAAATCTGAGCCTATATCTATCTTTTAACCTAAATACGATGATTATTATCCTCAACCATCCTATCACCAATATTGTACAAAATTTCAGTTTCTTCATTTAGTTTTCTATTGCATTATCAACAACTACTTGTGTTGTGGAGAATTGGAGCACCGGTAGATGTGGGCCTGTAAGTTTTGACATGTATCCTGCCTCTGCCTTACTTAAACGGTGCAGGGTCAACTAACGGTAACATAATAAAGGACGTACACAACGATTAAACTGTATCAAAACTACACCATTATGGTATAAATTATATCAAACATTCTGATTCTGATTCCTGTTTCCGCGAGTAACACGTATAATCTCACTTCTATTCCTGGCGGTCAGTCACGCAACACACAACAGCCTCAACACAACTATAATAATTATGGCCTGATATTTTTTCTCTCAAATGTGATCATTTGACATGCTACCTCGTTAATACAAAGGGTGGTATTTTATGTTCGCTGCTTGCTGTGAACTATACATTTCAAAGAAGAGAGTACAATTCGGGGGAGTTGGAAACATTTAATTTCCACTCTGACATATTTATAGCAACATTTATCGTCCACTGCCCACTTTTTTTCCCCCCATTGTTTCCATGTACTAATTTATAAAGCCAAATTATTAATAGAACCACTTTTATTATGACTATAACGCCCTTTCTAGGTCACAATGAAACACGAAAATGAGTTAAATTCGTGAAAAAACGACTGGAAGCTTCTGCCCGTGCAAGTCGCCCCCTTCCCCCCGTGTTCCCGCTGCCAACGGACACAAGGCAACCGGCCATTGTCCTAAATGGCAAGGCGGTCCTTTCTCCACACATAGCCTACATTGTCTGCAAGCTGCACACCGTATCCAAAAACAATGCAACCTAATTAAGTAAGTGGTATTGCATTGCTCTACTTTATCACTCATGACTGCTAACTTTAAATTCAGTGCACCCACCTATCGGATAACTTTCCGCCACACTCCTGAGGGTGGTTTCCTGAAGTAGGTCATGTGCGGACATTACTGCTGCTGTCGTGTCATCTTACCACCCCAACTATGAGTATAAATGTCGATTTTACTTCATAAATATAGCCGATGCGTGACTTGCACCTCAACTCCCACAGATTATCAGTTAAAATTCCGCAAATAGTTGTTTAAATGCAATACTTTAGAGAGCCATTACTTTAAAATATTGATTGCATCTAAAACACTAACTAACCTACATTCAAGGAATTCGATACCAAGTAGTATTCGTCCCCTGGAATGTTTCAGACGAGATCATTCCTTCCCATGAGCCTTAACTAACAAATGGCGCTAACGTGACAAACCATGAAGTAACCACTGTACCTGAGCAGAAGCACGGAGACAGTCCGGAGTAAGGCACACCTCCATCTTAAGCTGCTGGAGGTCTTTGGGCCAGAGGACAGTCATTACTAGCAGGGCCACAAGCAGCACCACGCACAAAAAGCCAATCAGCAGCAGGAGCAGCAGCCCTTTCTTAGTGAGGCCGTGCCGCTCTGCCACCTTATGTAGTTTGCCCGGCTTGCCCTTGACATCGTCTTCTTCTTCGTCATCGTTAGGCAGCGGATACTTGACGTGATGGTGTGCTAGCATGGTGTCGGTGGGTGCAGCAGTTTCATCCTCGTGGTCATGGTGGTGATGGTGGTGGTCATGCATGGCACCACGATTGTTTCCATTGGGACCCTTGTTCAAGTCCCCGTTCACCGACAGCGGGAAGTCAATGTTGGTCTCCAACACCCTCACCGGAGACTCACCTACTCGCCTCATGGCTCTCTTTGCTTGTGGCAATGGTAAAGTGTTCTCACAAATCCACAAATTTGGTAACTCACTCGACATTCACCATATTGTAAACGATATTTGTTCTGAGTTCCAATGCACACTGCCCAGGAAATTCACCAAAGGAGTTGTAGTTAGCACGCACTGCACTTGGGAGCCCAAGCTTCACTGGGTCAAACTCTTGACAGCGGCACACGCTCCACAATCACATGACAACTATATTCAGCTACACAGCCCATGTCACACGCTACATAACAAATCGTAACACCACATAAGACTTCTGGACGTCTAGGAGTCGAAAACTTAACTGGTTAGTGGATAAGTTTTATCATAAACGAAGTAAAATCGTGAACGCATGGAAAGGCCCCGCGCGAGCATGAGCAACGTAGACAAGCCGACACGAACGCTTGAAGCAGACTGGTGCGCGGCAGGCTAGCGGTGGGAGGGAACATCTCGCCGCCTTCAGATGCCAGGGAACGCTGTGGATTTATTTAATTGTTTGGGTAAACGATACATCAGTACATAATTTTTACTTGCCATTACAAAACAGGCATAACCTTTCTTACATAGTGTATATGAACATTAATAAAGAAATCGTAATAAAAGAAGAAAATATTATCAATAGTTTTACTTATTAACAACAATTACCATGCCATACATTTAGCTGACCTATTCGAAAATAGACCGAAAAAAAGAATAAAACTTTAAACAATTCATACATCAAACCAATTTCACATATTTTTAAAATATTTTGCGCGCGAAAAGTTTCCCATTCGCTTCCGTTACCATTCCTTGCTTGGGCCGCATCCCCTTCCCGCTAAGCTTCCACGGGGGGGTCGGTTGTCCCACACAGGTAGAAATTATACTCTACGAATGGAAGGGAGGAAGGCAAGGGCGGTATGGCAATCGCGACCTAAGTGGGAGGGTTAAGAGAAAGGTCCCGCCCGCCTCACTCCCCTGCGCAGACACGAGTCCCCTCCCCTTCCACCGCTCCCCTGCTCCCTCTGCTCCCCCTCTCCGCTACCACCTATCCCCCACCATCCCATAGTCGCCACGCCAGGAGAGAAAGGAGTAGGAATAGAAGGAAAAGGCGAAATGGAGAGAAAGAAAGGATTGCATAATGTAAGATAACGAGAGAGCGAAAAGTGATAGATATGGGAAGTAAAAGGAGTGTGAGCAAGGGTAACGATAGAGGTAATAACAGTGGAAATAGTTTATGAATGTGGAGGAATATTACACGGGAGTAAAATGCATGACGAAGATCAGGGTGGAGTGTGAAGGGAGACAGGAGGAGATGAGTGTAGTTGTGAAGATCGAGTAATGAAGAACGAACAATGACACGGTGAAAAAGAAGAAAGAACAACGGTAAAACATGCAGCTATTGATAGAAAGCAGCTCTTATTACTAGTACTATACAGAACAAAAAGGACAATGATGATAATAATGATGATGATAATAATAACAATACAATAATAACAAGGATGATGATAATAACAATAATAATAATAATAATGATAATAATAAAAACAATAATAATAATATTAATAATAATAATAATAATAATGATAGTAATGAAAATAATAACAATAGAATAACAACAATGGATGTGTCTGTGTGTGTGTGTGTGTGTGTGTGTGTGTGTGTGTGTGTGTGTGTGTGTGTGTGTGTGTGTGTGTGTGTGTGTGTGTGTGTGTGTGTGTGTGTGTGTGTGTGTGTGTGTGTGTGTGTCAACAGGCGTATAAGATAAACGTGCTGGAAAATAACTGCCTGACTTTTTTTTTTCATTTTCATACATTCTTTTCTTTCACTTCTTGAAAGAAATAATAAAAAAAAAAATTCTTTCCTTCGTCCCTGAGTGGCTGAACGCAGGCAATTAAATAGAAAAAAAGTGTTCTACCTGGAGCTTTTATTCAGACTTTCTTTTCTCCCTCCTTTTTTTTCTTGCTTTCTTTCATCCTGTGCGTCCAACAAATGGTTTGCCTGGAGCCACTTGCCTCGGAGCCTCGGAGAGAGAAGTGAAACAGGACTACTGCATCGGATTTTACGACTTAACCCCCTCCTGCTCCACCCAACACACAGATTAACACCACCATTACCACCACCACCATCAACACCACCACCAACACCACCACCACTACATTGCCACCTCACAACTCAAACAATAATGATCTTCCTCATATTGATGGTGTTATGTTATAATGATCGTCATTATTAACTTGGGACTGACTCGGTTTGCATATCTTTTTTTTTTCATGTAGATTATGTGAGTGTAATATTTTTGCTTTGTATCTCGCAGCATCACATAAATCTTTCCTGTTTTACATTTTCTGGTGTCTATATCAATCTAACCATGGATCTATTATATATTTATTTACTGTCTATCTCTCCTTTCAGTTACTCAAGCTTCTTCTCTCTGCCCTTCCACCCTTCACTTCCTCCTCCATCCTCACCAAACGAAACAGACAAAAAGAAAAAGTATTTATATTAATTACCTTCGTTAACTGAAAACATTTACTCCTTCACCAAAGTTTATAGGAAAAAAGAACTGGACAGAATCTTCAAAAGTCTCTCGGCCAGATTCACCTTTTCCACCGAGACTAGATGAATTAATTATTCAAAGTTGCACGAAGTTTACATTTCCAGCAATGACGACTCTATACTAATGTCTGGGTACGGATAACTTTCACTTCTCTTCCTCATCTACAGTGGTCTTTCTTCATTACTCATCCTTATCCTGCTACTATATATTTTTACCTCCTCCTCCCGGCGTCCTCCTCATCCTCCTCATCCTCCATTTACACAGCAAAGCCATTCCAGTTTAGCCTCAGACTGAAATAGCTTCACACACACACACACACACACACACACACACACACACACACACACACACACACACACACACACACACACACACACACACACACACACACACACACACACACACACACACACACACACACACACACACTCTCCTCCGCCCTCTCTGGATCCTGCTGACTGACCGCTCCCACCCAACGATTCCATCTCCACGTCAATCAAATCGCCGCAGCAATACCCGAAAATAGATTGAAAAAAATAAATATATAAAAAGAGACATCTTCCTCCACCAGCCTCAATACCACGTCTGATTTTGAAAGTCACATAAGGAGAGAGGAGGAAAAATACTGGCAGAATTAATCCTCAACTGGACATTTTGACTCTGAGGACATTGCGCAATTAGACAGTATTTTCTGAAGGAAGGCAGGCTCTCTCTCTCTCTCTCTCTCTCTCTCTCTCTCTCTCTCTCTCTCTCTCTCTCTCTCTCTCTCTCTCTCTCTCTCTCTCTCTCTCTCTCTCTCTCTCTCTCTCTCTCTCTCTCTCTTTATCAATCAATCAATCTATTTATCTATCTATCAATCAATTCATCTCTCTCACACACACAAAAAGTAAAAAATTGCACCAGCTCAGATCATAAAGAGTACTAACCACCTATAGCCTTACTGCATGACGTTTTGTGACTTTTTCATCAATACTCGTAGGAAAGTAATCGTTCACGTTGCTATCACTATCAAGAAAGTGGTAGTAGTAATGGTTGACAAAAAAAAAACTGTCAAAAAAATTTACCAATTAGTATTTCATTGTTTAAAACTTCATCTATTTCACTTGTGTTATCCTCGTACTCTCAATCACTGTCACTTGTTTCCTCATCCCGTAGCATCAGCATGAAGGGTATCAAGCAGAAATAGGATGAATCAATTAGTATTATTCACTATAAAAATATCTAACTGAATTGTCAAGGCTCTGCACACTCTTTCTCTGATTACTTTCTTCTTGATTTATTTCTAGTTTTTTGGGCGACCTTCTTTACATCATAAAAGAAAGTGTAATGTAAGGACTTGTAGGTATTCAGTGTATGGTTAACAGTAAGGTAATGTAGCTTTATTTAATTTACCAGAATATTATTAGTCAGCATAACCACTGAGAGAGAGAGAGAGAGAGAGAGAGAGAGAGAGAGAGAGAGAGAGAGAGAGAGAGAGAGAGAGAGAGAGAGAGAGAGAGAGTACCCTAATCACCCACCCCATGACCTTGCCACAAAAACAGCGGACGGGCGTGCAAGTTGGTCATCCGCGCCACTTCCTTAATCCCCATTCTCTCCCCCTAGTCTTATACTTATCTCACTCACACTCACATTATCTGTGCAGTAACATACTTTTCTTTCCATTACTTTTAATTATATGCAACTATAATTTTGTTTAATGTTTTCCTCTGTCTAATTAGTCACTTTAAAAAATTTGCGCACCCTACCTCTTCCAGTTCCTCAATTTCCTCCCTATGTACACCTTGCTTGCTCCTCTATACGATATATTTTCGTAAATAAGCCTAATTAAGTGTAAGTATGTAAAAGTGAGGACGGACCATCTTGCGCCAATTAATTAAAAACCCCGAAAACTCATTCCACTGCAAAGTACGGAAGAGAAATGCACTGCCTCGTCTATTTTCTTGTTGTTGTTGTTGTTGTTGTTGTTGTTGTTGTTGTTGTTGTTGTTGTTGTTGTTGTTGTTGTTGTTTAATCTTCTTCTTCATCTTCTTTTTTCTTTTTCTTGTTCTTCTTTTTCTTCTTCTTCTTCTTCATCGTTATCGTCTTCGTCCTCCTCCAGTGAAAGATGCCCCAAGGATTTCGTCGGCGGACCCAACCACCCTTACCAGGATCCAACTCTGCCCTGGTAGACATCTGGATCACACGTGCCACACAGTCACCAAGAGTGGCATCCTCCTCCTCCTCTTCCTCCTCCTCCTCACACAAACGACGAAAATGAAATGGCTACAATCCTAAACAACTTTTTTGCATCCGTATTTACAGAAGAGGATTGTTCATCGTTTCAACCACTCGAGACTAGAAGAACCGAAAACTTCTTAAATGATTTACTCATCGTAGAAAATGACGTTGAACAAAAAATCGATAAGATGAAAAATAATAAAACCCCTGGACCAGATAAAATTTCCCCGAAAATCTTGAAAGAGGTCAAGCATCAGATCAGTAAACCGCTTGCAATCATATTCAATAAATCCTTAAGGATTGGTAAAGTTCCATCAGATTGGAAACGTGCTAATGTAACCCCAATCTTCAAAAAAGGAGACAAGTCACAACCCGGAAATTATAGGCCAATCAGTCTGACGTCAGTAGTATGTAAATTAATGGAGACAATCATTCGTGACAATATGGTGAAATTCCTTGAAGACAACGATATAATTAAACCCTCACAACATGGTTTCCGTAATAAACGTTCATGTCTAACTAACTTATTAGACTTCTTTTACAATGTTTTTGACACGTACGATGAAAGCAGAGCAGTAGATATCATATATCTGGATTTTCAAAAGGCCTTTGATAAAGTTCCCCATCAACGATTGCTTAACAAACTAAAGACTCACGGTATCTCTGGTAGCATCTACAATTGGCTTCAGGACTGGCTCTCTGAACGTAAACAGAGAGTAGTCTTAAACGGTGTCTCCTCTCAATGGTTAAACGTAAAAAGTGGAGTACCACAGGGTTCAGTACTTGGCCCTATTTTGTTTCTGATATATGTTAATGACATAGATGATGGGATCTCATGCAAAATATCAAAATTCGCTGACGATACGAAAATTGCCAGTAAAGTAACTTCGACAAGTGACAGAGAAGTCTTACAATCAGACCTTGATCGACTAACGTCTTGGGCCAATAAATGGCAAATGAAATTTAACGTTGATAAATGTAAGGTACTACATATCGGAAGAAATAATGATCACGTTCAGTACCAAATGAATGGAAAACTACTTTCTGCAGTGAACAAGGAAAAAGATCTAGGAATCACAATATCAAGCGATTTAAAACCCAGTCAGCATTGCTCAGAGGTAGTTAAAACCGCTAACAGATTGGTCGGCTTTATTGGGCGTACTTTCGAAAAAAAATCAGAAAAAGTCATATTAAAACTGCATAATTCACTAGTACGACCTCATCTTGAATATTGCGTACAGTTCTGGTCCCCATATTACAGAAAGGACATTGACAAACTGGAAAGAGTCCAGCGTAGAATAACGAAAATGATTCCAAGGCTGAAAAATAAACCTTATGAAGAAAGACTTAAAGAATTAAACTTATTCAGCCTCGAAAAACGAAGGATGAGAGGAGATTTAATTGAAATGTTCAAGATAATTAAAGGATTTGATAATATCAATGCAGAAGATTACATTACTTTTGATCGATCAAATATAACAAGAAGACGTCATACTTTTAAGATTACTGGTAAAAGATTCACATCAAACGAAGCCAAACATTTCTTTTTCAATCGGATCGTTAACGTTTGGAACTCCCTGCCCGCCAATGTCGTCGACAGTAAAACAATTAATACATTCAAAAATAGACTGGACAAATACTTAGAAGCCAATCCGCAACTAAAACATTATTCGTCAACATAGTAAACTTTGAGCAAGTTCCTTCTAATGTACAGTAATTACAAAATCTCGATTCGGAAGGACGTCGCTAGGGGCCTGACATCGCTTGCCAGGTAGTAGTGTTAGTGACAATAGTAATAGGCTAGTCTAATCTAATTCCACGCATTTATTTATTTATTTTTACTTATATTGCATGGTTGGCCTTCCTCTCCTGCCAGTCGTGGCTGGTGGGAGAATCCCTCACCCTTACTATCCTGTATCCTTCATCCCAGATTAGATAGTGTAGTCTAGTTTATCACAAACAGCCTCGTAAGGGCCAGTAGGCCTGTTGCTGTTTGTTCTTCCTATGTGTTCCTATGTGTTCCTATGTGTTCCTCCTCCTCCTCCTCCTCCTCCTACTCCTCCTCCTCCTGTTCCTCCTCTGTCTCTTCTCCTTGCAGCCTCCGCGGACTGACTAATTTATATTCGTGATAGATAAACCTGCCAATACCTATTCTGCAGCCGTCTCAACAGCGTCGCCCGCCTGCTGCACTAATTGGTTGTTAGCGGAGACGGTTTTGAGGGGAGGCTGCAGGTCATCTGTAAGCGGAATGGAGTAGTATTGGTCGAGTGCTTCTTTCTTCTTTCTTTTTTTCCTCTTTCTCTCTCTCTCTATCTATCTATCTATCTATCTATCTATCTCTTTTGAAGGCCATGTTGTGTAAGGATAGCGAGTACAGTGTAATGATTGTTTGTTGTATGAGTTTTATTGTGTGTGTTTGTGTTTGTGTTTGTTTATTCATTCATTTATTTATTTATTTACAGACAAATTGTAACAGACTGACAGACTGAGACAGACTGACAGCAAGACAGACCACGACAGACGCACAAAGACAGACTAACAAAACGTCAAACAAATAAAACGATACGAAACATACAAAGACAACGAAAAAAACAACACAAGAAGGAAAAAAAGTGACAATATACCAGGTAAGTGCGTACATGCATACATTCATACATACATACATACATATACACACATACACTAAACAGGAAAATGCAATAAATTTATACAGTAACTTAAGATTCTACTCACTTAACACCTTTTATGTGGGACCTGTTTTGTCTCCCACCACCACTACCACCACCACCACCACCACCACCACTAACAACAACAACAACAACAACAACAACAACAACAACAACAACAACAACGACAACAAACTACCTCTCGCAGTCCCCAATGAAGTATCCTATAAATTAACTTAAGCAATCTTCCATACGCTTATCATCATTCTTTTTTTTTCCACTTCCCACACACTTTTAACGCCTCTCTTCCTTCTTTCTTCCCCCTCCCTCCCAGTACCTCCCTCCCCTCCAACCCCTCCCTCCCAGTACCTCCCTCCCCTCCAACCCCTCCCTCCCAGTACCTCCCTCCCCTCCAACCCCTTCCTTCGCGCCTCTCCACAACCAAAACAACTACTGCACGGCCACTTGGGAAAATTTATTCGTTCCATTAAGTGACGATCTGGCAACATTCCAACCCGAGGTGACCTAATGCAAATTAGAGCATTACATGACGTTAAATTATTAGAGCAGATAATGCAGCCACACGATTCTCTCTCTCTCTCTCTCTCTCTCTCTCTCTCTCTCTCTCTCTCTCTCTCTCTCTCTCTCTCTCTCTCTCTCTCTCTCACGAAGGACTTTACATACGCAGCGCTTTTCACCTTCCTCGCCATGACTCATAAGCCACCACCACACCTGTCACACTGCCTCACACACCTGCCACACTGCGTCACATATCCCCACCACACCTGACACACAGCCTCACACACCTGACACACTGCTTCACACACCTACTACACTGCGTCACATATCCCCACCACACCTGTCACACTGCCTCACACATATGCTATACTTCCTCACATACTGTCATGCTTCCTCCCATACCTCACCCCTTCGCGTCACAGCATCACACGCACGCCACTGTGGGGAGGCCGTTGGAGCAGCATGACGGAGGACGGCGTGGGAGGAACCAATCTCCGGATGGGTAGCTGGAAGGTCAATCAGCTGTGTATGGTTACCAGCTGACTTGACCAATATCCTAATGGAGTGAAACGCGGCAGGCGAGGCGCGGCGAGGCAGTGCAAGGAAACGTGGAAGGATGGAGCCTAAGTTGTGGATAGGAAAGTGTCATGTGAACATTGTGTGCGATACCGATTTCTATGAGATTAAGAGTCGAGATTTTCACGCGGGGAGCGGGGAGGAACAACAAAGGTGCACAGATGAAGGTGAGTGGTGTGAAAAGAACGTGAATGAAGAGGCTGGAGTCGCACCTTCCTTTGTGTGCTTAGGGGGAGGGAGGCTCCTTCACCACGAGCGGTGTTTTGTATATACTTGATGCCCGATACCTGAGCCGGGCTGAGCACAAGGCTGAGGTATGTCCCGCTGGTCAACTTTTTATACCATGCAGCTCCTGTTCTTTTTGTAGCTCACCACCATCTCATCTTACTGCAGAATACCACACAAAAAGTCCAACCTCTGGTTAGCAGACCTCCGCTGCGGGTCACGGCGGACAGGAGCACCGTTGTTATGCCGCCATAAGCGACACCAAGATGGTTGCTCGGCGTTAGCCAGCGGCAGGTATGTCCTTCATTTCCGGACCATTTTTGCACACCGTTCTTTCTCCACCAGTTTCCGGAAGAGAAGCTGCGTGACGTATGAGGCGCCGCCCTGCAGGAGGTCGCTCGTCCCTGCCATTATCATAATCATTAATATAAACTTGACGCATTCTCTCGCGCCGCCGCTCGTGCTTCCGCGGCACACCACTGCAGAACATCTTCACCGCGGCGGGTAATTGTCTGGCGTAGAAGCACAACTACCGTCATGGCAGCCAACACAACGCTTCAAGTTTTCCCGTCAAACATTTGCTTCGATTCAACGAGACGTGAGGAGCAGCGGGTGGCCGACGCTGACGCCGCCTGACGAGTGGCGCCGCGACACACGTCCCTTCCTCACCCCACACCACACCACGGCACCCTTCCTTCTCATCATGAATACCCTTCCACTAAACCCTTCCGCAACTCTCTCATGAAACCCTTCTCTCTCCCTTCCCCCACACCGTCTCAATACGTGGTGTCAACTACTGTATGGATGTGGTCTTTTCAGGGTTCGTGCGGAAGCACATGATTAAATTGTAATTATGTTGTTTGATCTCTTCCCGCGTTGTCATTCATCTCAGTCTTCCCAATATCATGATCTCTCTCTCTCTCTCTCTCTCTCTCTCTCTCTCTCTCTCTCTCTCTCTCTCTCTCTCTCTCTCTCTCTCTCTCTCTCTCTCTCTCTCTCTCTCTCTCTCTCTCTTCTCTCTCTCTCTCTCTCTCAGAATAAACCTCCTGCAGGACCTCACCTAAGCTGCAGAATGCTCAGACAAATGGAAGACGCCGTTCAGCGATAACAAATGCCAAGTCCTTCACACAGGTACAAAGGAAAATTGATTCTGGTGTAAAATGTGCGAAGACAACTCAAACAATGCGCCTTCTGTACATGATCAATGAGGAACAACTGCTTGCAGCCTCAATTTTTCCCAACCATGTAACGAACATATAAAATCTTAATAGGAAGAAATATAATTAATAATTACATAATAGTAAAATAATGCTGGTGGTCCATGAGTCTTAACTTCAGATGCAATTCAGGTTCAATAAACTTCGATAAAATACTAATTTAGTCTTATTTGTTAATAGTTAAGCCTTGGTCTGTTTTTACGTTGTTCAAAATACTTGTAGAGTAAAACTATGACAATATGGTTAGAACAAGTACATAACTATAACAATTATGAGAAAAAACCTGAATACTTAGCAAACTGAACAAGATAAGATTGAGGAATTTATATTTTTGACTTTTTCAAATTCATAACAAAAAGAGAGAGAGAGAGAAAAAAAAAAGTTAAGTTGAATTCCTGACAAATAAACACACTCGCCATCAAACATTTCCTGACGAACGAAATAATACTTGAAAAATGAGCCGCTGAGTCCTTCCCTGCGATGCCATACAATGCACCTCAACTCTCTCTCTCTCTCTCTCTCTCTCTCTCTCTCTCTCTCTCTCTCTCTCTCTCTCTCAACGCGGTAGTGGCGTGGTGTAGCTCCATTAACATCAAGTCCGGGGGTCACACAGACAAATGAATGAGAGAGCAGTCATCACCGCCTCACCTTCCCTCACCCTTCCCTCACCCTTCTCTTACCCCTTCCCTACCCTCCCTCGCTGCCTGCCTCCTCACTCCCCTCGTTACTTCCCACTGAATCGTAGTAATTAAGATCAAAAAGCGCATCGTTTGCCTCGGCGACGACAAGGAGAATAATAGTAATTAAAAGTGAAAGAGATGTTGATTGCATAATGGTCCGCCAGGTGCCACTAACCTCACTAACCTGAACGTGAGAGCGAGCGAGACTAGGCAGGCAGGCACTCTTCCTGATCCTACTACTGCTGCTGCTGCTGTTTCTGCTTCTGCTTCTGCTTCTGCTTTGTTCTGCTAGATTATTTCATGGTATTCATCTGCTGTGTTTATCTTTACTTTCTAATTCTAAAGATGCGACATTTTCTTTTTGCTCTCTATCTATCTATCTATCTATCTATCTATTTATCTATCTAATCTATTTATCTCTTTCTCTCTCTCATCAC